>WBZZ01002296.1:0-7500 GCA_019918135.1 Paulinella micropora | reverse complement strand
GGTGAGACGATGGAGGCGCATGTGCAGAAATGCATCAGCCATTGACAGAGAAGCACTATTATTATTATTATTATTATTATTATTATTATTATTATTATCCCAGAAACGTGTTGGTGAAGGGGGTGGGGGGTTTGGGGGGAGGGGGAAAATGAAAATTGTGTACCCCCCCCACCCACCATTTCGGCACCCCTGTCGGAATAAATCATGGTTTGTCGGAACCAGGAGGAGTTGGGAGCTCATATTTGCAGGGTGGCTAGCCCCAGACTCGATGTTGCTGCTGATATACATTTTTTGGAATTCACGCAAATATTTGCGTTAGGGGAGTGTCCTGAATGCCAAATTTCCTTGTTTTTTGGCCTATTTTTGCACCCCCCATCCCTATAAATCATGGTTTATGGGAACCAGGAGGAGTTGGGAGCTCATCTTGGCAGGGTGGCTAGCCGCAGACTCGATCTTGATGCTGATATAGTTTTTTTTGAATTCACGCAGATATTTGCGTTAGGGGAGTGTCCTGAATGCCAAATTTCCTTGTTTTTTGGCCTATTTTTGCACCCCCCATCCCTATAAATCATGGTTTGTGGGAACCAGGAGGAGTTGGGAGCTCATATTGGCAGGGTGGCTAGCCCCAGACTCGATCTTGATGCTGGTATAATTTTTTGGAATTCACGCAAATATTTGCGTTAGGGGAGTGTCCTGAATGCCAAAATTCCTTGCTTTTTAGCAGTACTTGCCGGTGCCTCCGGCAATTGAACGTACCCTGTCGACGGGGCAGGGGGGGTCCTCCCCCCGGGAACCCCAGCCCTGTGTACGTACCCGTTCTGGTCGCGGGTGGCACCCACACCTGAAAATTGAGGTTTTCTGCCACCAGGTGCCCTTTGCGGCACCTCCGGCAATTCAACGTACCCTGTGGATGGGAAAGGGGGGGTCCGGGGGAGCCCTGCAATTGTACGTACCCGTTCTGGTCGCGGGTGGCACCCACACCTGAAAATTGAGGTTTTTTGCCACCAGGCGCCCTTTGCGGCACCTCCGGCAATTCAACGTACCCTGTCGAAGGGAAAGGGGGCGGGAGGGGTGGTGGGGGGGGGCCTCCAAAAAGTGATAAGAAGTGGGGCTGGCGGGGTTTGGTGCGCGAAGCGCACCGGTAAACCATCCTTTCAGGTGTTGGCGCAGCCCCTAATTATCATTATTATTACTATTATTATTATTATTATTATAATTATTATTATTATTATCATTATTATGATTATTATTATTATTATTATTATTATTATTATTATTATTATTATTATTATTTTGGACACCGTGATAGCCCAGTGGTCAAGTTCTACCATCTGGGCCCTGTCGCCAGTTCGATTCCCGTCGGTGCCACCAGTATTTTCATTGAACATACCGGTCTATTTCTGGACCAGTATTTTCATTGAACATACCGGCCCGTCTGGAAGTGTTGGAACTGCCCTTGCAGGGGTGTCATTAGAGCTTATCGTCAATTCTTCGTACTCCCCTCACGGGTGAGACGATGGAGGCGCATGTGCAGAAATGCATCAGCCATTGACAGAGAAGCACTATTATTATTATTATTATTATTATTATTATTATTATTATTATTATTATTATTATTATTATTATTATGAGGGAGTACATAGGCCATCGGTCCTTTCCATGGGCTGATTGGTATAAAGCTCCTAGAGTAATGTTCTATGCCGTCACTTCCTTTATTCCACCGATTGGTGTGGAGACTTTCCTTATGGAATGGAGGACTGGATGCACATGGCCTTTTGGCTCAGCAATTGGCAGGAGATACACACTATTATTATTATTATTATTATTATTATTATTATTATTATTATTATTATTATTCAGCCCCATGGCCTCAAGGCGTTAAACTGTGACGCCAACTCATAACCCTTTGGTGGTAGATGCTGGGGAGGAGGGTCGTTGCGCGCGTAAAAGATCTTAAACTCCGCATATGCTGGTTGATAGCCCAGGACCCAGCAGACACCAGATTGTTATGGGTGGGGTTTCGAGGCAGCTCTAGCAACCGCGCTTGGTGTATGCACTTGCACATTCGGTGACGTCTTGCAAGAGGTTGCTTGGACTGCGGAATAACCTTGGCTTAGTGCAGTCTTGCCCTCAGGAGCTCCATCGGTGGCCCCGATCATCAGGCGAGAGACTGACACGGGGGGGTGGAGGACCTCGAACAAGGGTATTGGAGGCTTATGTCCGTTGAGGATATGCCATCAGCTGCATCAGTACGCCTCAGATATAGTAGTAATTATTATTATTATTATTATTATTATTATTATTATTATTATTATCATTCTTCTTCTTCTTCTTCTTCTTATTATTATTATTATTATTATTATTATTATTATTATTATTATTATTATTATTATTATTATTATTATTATTATTATTGTTATTATTATTGTTATTATTATTATTATTATTATTATTATTATTATTATTATTATTATTATTATCCCTGAAACGTGTTGGTGAAGGGGGTGGGGGATTTGGGGGGAGGGGGAAAATGAAAATTGTCTACCCCCCCTCCACCCCCCCAGCATTGCGGCATTCAGGACACTCCCCTAACGCAAATATTTGCGTGAATTCCAAAAAATCATATCAGCATCAAGATCGAGTCTGGGGCTAATCACCCTGCAAAAATGAGCTCCCAACTCCTGGTTCCCACAAACCATGATTTATAGGGACAGGGGTGCGGAAATTCCTTGTTTTTTTTGGCCTTTTTTTGCACCCCCATCCCTATAAATGATGGTTTGTGGGAACCAGGAGGAGTTGGGAGCTCATATTCGCAGGGTAGCTAGCCCCAGACTCAATCTTGATGCTGATATAGTTTTTCTGGAATTCACGCAGATATTTGCGTTAGGGGAGTGTCCTGAATGCCAAATTTCCTTGTTTTTTTGGCCTATTTTTGCACCCCCCATCCCTATAAATCATGGTTTGTGGGAACCAGGAGGAGTTGGGAGCTCACATTGGCAGGGTAGCTAGCCCCAGACTCGATCTTGATGCTGGTATAATTTTTTGGAATTCACGCAAATATTTGCGTTAGGGGAGTGTCCTGAATGCCAAAATTCCTTGCTTTTTAGCAGTACTTGCCGGTGCCTCCGGCAATTGAACGTACCCTGTCGACGGGGCAGGGGGGGTCCTCCCCCCGGGAACCCCAGCCCGGCGATTGTACGTACCCGTTTTAGTCGCGGGTGGCACCCACACACCAGAAAAACGAGGTCTTGTGTCACCAGGCACTCTCCGGCAATGGAACGTACCCTGTGGATGGGAAAGGGGGGGTCCGGGGGGCCCTCCCCCCGGGAGCCCCAGCCCGGCGATTGTACGTACCCGTTTTGGTCGCGGGTGGCACCCGCACACCAGAAAATGAGGTCTTGTGCCACCAGGCGCCGTTTGCGCATACCAGAGGGAGTTAGCGGCTGATAGTTGGTGTATCCGATACTTCTTGATGAGCTCTCTTCAAAAATATAAAAAATATTGCGCCGGGTGGCCTACACACCGGAAAATTGAGGTTTTTGCGCCACCAGGCGCCGTTTGCGCACACCCGAGGGAGTTTCAGGCTGTTGTTTGGTGTACCCGACACCTCTGGGTGCGCTCTCTTCGGAGACAAAAAAGTTTTGGTGGCGGGTGGCACAAACACCAGAGATTTGAGGATTTTGTGCCACCAGAGCTTACACTTGCGTTTTGCTGGTACCTCCTGCAATGGAACGTACCCTGTCGGGAAAGGGGGGATCGGGGGGGCTCTCCCCCCGGGAACCCCAGCCCGAAGGGGGGGGGGGGGGGGGTGCGCGAAGCGCACCGCAAACCATCCTTTCAGGTGTTAGCGCAGCCTCTAGTTATTATTATTATTATTATTATTATTATTATTATTTTGGACACCGTGATAGCCCAGTGGTCAAGTTCTACCATCTGGGCCCTGTCGCCAGTTCGATTCCCGTCGGTGCCACCAGTATTTTCATTGAACATACCGGTCTATTTCTGGACCAGTATTTTCATTGAACATACCGGCCCGTCTGGAAGTGTTGGAACTGCCCTTGCAGGGGTGTCATTAGAGCTTATCGTCAATTCTTCGTACTCCCCTCACGGGTGAGACGATGGAGGCGCATGTGCAGAAATGCATCAGCCATTGACAGAGAAGCACTATTATTATTATTATTATCATTATTATGGACACCGTGATAGCCCAGTGGTCAAGTTCTACCATCTGGGCCCTGTCACCAGTTCGATTCCCGTCGGTGCCACCAGTATTTTCATTGAACATACCGGTCCGTCTGGACCAGTATTTTCATTGAACATACCGGTCCGTCTGGAAGTGTTGGAACTGCCCTTGCGGGGGTGTCATTAGAGCCTATCGTCAATTCTTCGTACTCCCCTCACGGGTGAGACGATGGAGGCGCATGTGCAGAAATGCATCAGCCATTGACAGAGAAGCACTATTATCATTATTATTATTATTATTATTATTATTATTATTATTATTATTATTATTATTATTATTATTATTATGGGCCCTGTCGCCAGTTCGATTCCCGTCGGTGCCACCAGTATTTTCATTGAACATACCGGTCTATTTCTGGACCAGTATTTTCATTGAACATACCGGCCCGTCTGGAAGTGTTGGAACTGCCCTTGCGGGGGTGTCATTAGAGCTTATCGTCAATTCTTCGTACTCCCCTCACGGGTGAGACGATGGAGGCGCATGTGCAGAAATGCATCAGCCATTGACAGAGAAGCACTATTATTATTATTATTATTATTATTATTATTACTATTATTATTATTATTATTAGGGAGTACATAGGCCATCGGTCCTTTCCATGGGCTGATTGGTATAAAGCTCCTAGAGTAATGTTCTATGCCGTCACTTCCTTTATTCCACCGATTGGTGTGGAGACTTTCCTTATGGAATGGAGGACTGGATGCACATGGCCTTTTGGCTCAGCAATTGGCAGGAGATACACTATTATTATTATTATTATTATTATTATTATTCTACCATCTGGGCCCTGTCGCCAGTTCGATTCCCGTCGGTGCCACCAGTATTTTCATTGAACATACCGGTCCGTCTGGAAGTGTTGGAACTGCCCGTGCGGGGGTGTCATTAGAGCCTATCGTCAATTCTTCGTACTCCCCTCACGGGTGAGACGATGGAGGCGCATGTGCAGATTTGCATCAGCCATTGACAGAGAAGCATTATTATTATTATTATTATTATTATTATTATTATTATTATTATTATTATTATTCAGCCCAATGGCCTTACGGCGTTAAACTGTGATGCCAACTCAAAACCATTTGGTGGATGATGCTGGGGAGGAGGGTCGTTGGGCGCCTGTCGAAGATCTTAAACTCCGCTATGCCGGTTGATAGCCCGTGGACCCAGCGGATACCAAATTGTTATGGGTGGGGTTTTGAGGTAGTTCTAGCAACCATGCTTGGTGTACGCACTTGCACATGCGGGAACGTTTTGCAAGAGGTTGTTGGGACTGCGGAATAACCTCGGCTTAGTGTAGTCTTGCCCTCAGGAGCTCCATCGGTGGCCCCTATAATCAGTCGAGAGACTGACTAGGTGGGGATGGGAGCACCTCGAACAAGGGCATGGAGGCTCATGTCCGGAAACGGATCGTGCCATCAGCTGCATCAGTATGCCTTAGAGGAAGTATTATTATTATTATTATCATCCCTGTCAGGTGTTGGGAGTAGGGGGTGGGGGGTTTGGGGGGAGGGAAAATGGAAACTGTGTACCCATATGCCCCCCGCATGTCTGCATCCCTGTCCCCATAAATCATGCTTTGTGGGAACCAGGAGGAGTTGGGAGCTCATATTTGCAGGGTGGCTAGCCCCAGACTCGATGTTGATGCTGATATGATTTTTTCGGAATTCACGCAAATATTTGCGTTAGGGGAGTGTCCTGAATGCCAAAATTCCTTCATTTTGACCTATTTCTGCATCCTGTCCCCATAAGTCATGGTTTGTGGGAACCAGGAGGAGTTGGGAGCTCATATTTGCAGGGTGGCTAGCCCCAGACTCGATGTTGATGCTGATATAATTTTTTCGGAATTCACGCAAAAATTTGCGTTAGGGGAGTGTCCTGAATGCCAAAATTCCTTCTTTTTGACCTATTTTCTGCATCCTGTCCCCATAAATCACGGTTTGTGGGAACCAGGAGGAGTTTGGAGCTCCTATTTGCAGGGTGGCTAGCCCCAGATTCGATTATGATGCTAAGTATAGTTTTTTTGAATTCACGCAAATATTTGCGTAAAGGTGTGTCCTAAATGCCAAAATTCCTTGTTTTTTTGGGAGTACTTGCCGGTACCTCCGGCCATTGAACGTACCCTGTCGACAGGGGGGGTCCAGGAGGCCGTCCCCCCGGGAACCCCAGCCTTGCAATTGTACGTACCCCACGCGAATTACCGGGCACCAAAATGAATGGCTGAGAATGCTCCAAGACTCTAAGAGATGTGCCAGAAGGGTTGAGCGGCTGATTTTTCAGTTTTCACAATCTCGGGACGCGCTCCAGGTAGTGAACCAGTTGAAAAAAGATATTTACGAAGACTTTGGCAAAGTAGTGCCAAAATAAATGGCTGAGAATGCTCCAAGGCTCTAAGAGTTGTGCCAGAGGGGCTTAGAGGCTGATTCTTTGTGTTTTCGCAAGCTTGTCACGAGCTCTTTCTTATGGATATAGTTGAAATTATGAAATTCGAATGTAATCAAAGTAGTGCCACAGTGAATGGCTGACATTGCTCCAAGGCTGTAAAAGTTGTGCGTGTGAGAGTGAGAGGAAAAACGACCTTGGGAATAGGAGGGGTGGGGGGGGGGGTTTATTGTTATTATTGTTGTTGTTGTTGTTGTTGTTGTTGTTGTTATTATTATTATTATTATTATTATTATTATTATTATTATTATTTGGACACCGTGATAGCCCAGTGGTCAAGTTCTACCATCTGGGCCCTGTCGCCAGTTCGATTCCCGTCGGTGCCACCAGTATTTTCATTGAACATACCGATCCGTCTGGACCAGTATTTTCATTGAACATACCTGCCCGTCTGGAAGTGTTGGAACTGCCCTTGCGGGGGTGTCATTAGAGCTTATCGTCAATTCTTCGTACTCCCCTCACGGGTGAGACGATGGAGGCGCATGTGCAGAAATGCATCAGCCATTGACAGAGAAGCACTATTATTATTATTATTATTATTATTATTATTATTATTATTATTATTATTATTATTATTATTATTATTATTATTATTATTATTATCAGCCCAATGGCCTTACGGCGTTAAACTGTGATGCCAACTCAAAACCATTTGGTGGATGATGCTGGGGAGGAGGGTCGTTGGGCGCCTGTCGAAGATCTTAAACTCCGCTATGCCGGTTGATAGCCCGTGGACCCAGCGGATACCAAATTGTTATGGGTGAGGTTTTGAGGTAGTTCTAGCAACCATGCTTGGTGTACGCACTTGCACATGCGGCAAC
>WBZZ01002295.1:37500-62521 GCA_019918135.1 Paulinella micropora | reverse complement strand
TGTCAGTGGACAAGTCTTCCATCTCCACCGTGGACACCAACGCCGATACTTCTGAGTTAAACTCTAGCCTAGAGAGGCTATCAGCGACCACATTTCGCTTTCCCGGTAGATGGACCATTGTAAAATCGAAACAAGACAAGAACGCTTGCCACCGCGCCAGCCGTCCCGTCTGTTCATGATTCATCAACCATAACAGGTTATGATGATCAGTTCTGACAGTAAATTGAGGTCCTCCCCACAAATACTCTCTGAGCCTCTTGAGGGCCCATACTACCGCCAACGCCTCTCTTTGCCTTGTGCAATAGTTTCTCTCCGCCGCACACAACTTCCTACTAATAAACATGATTGGGCGTAATTTCTTCTCCTCATCCTCTTGTTGTAATACAGCCCCAATCGCAAACTTAGATGCGTCTGTATCGACTACGAATTGTTTCGTAAAGTCGGGCATCGTTAACACCAGTCCTCCGTCTTTCGGGTCTTTGTAAATGAGATCTTTGAGCGCATGAAACGCTTGCAAAGCCTCTTCGTCCCACTTCTCAAAGTCTCCAAAATCTATCATTTTCTCCACTTTAGCCCGTGTTGCACCCCAATCGGGTATAAACTGGCTATAGTATTGCGCCATCGCAAGGAATGAGTGCAATTCAGTGCGGTTCTTCGGTATCGGTCGATTCATAATCTCCTCCCTCTTCTCTTTGGATATCGAGACTCGATTATGGGAGATCTCGTACCCTAAGTATGTCACACTCGTCTTGGCAAGTTGACACTTCTTTAGATTGCACTTCAGGCCAAAAGCTCCGATGCGCCTGAATATATCGGACAAATGATCGATATGCTCCTCCATTGTGTTAGAGTATACGATAATGTCATCGATATAGCAAAATGCATATTCTCCCGCCTTCTGTCCCCGCCTTCTCATAAAGCCACCGTCAGACAAATCATCGTACTGACTGCTCAACATCTTCTGCATCGCCTTCTGGAAAAGTTCTGGGGCTTGCTTGAGGCCCATCGGAAGCACTTTCCATTGGTATATTTCCATACCCACCACAAACGCCGTCAGCCATCTGGACTTTTCCTCCAGTGGTATCTGCCAGAAGCCATTCTTAAGGTCAATGACCGAATAGAATTTTGCATTCCGCAGTACTCTCCTTCCTTCTTCTAATGTCGGGAGAGGATTTCTCTCTTCCTCCAGCACCTTGTTAACACGAGCATAGTTAACTGTCAGGCGCCATTCTCCTCCTGGCTTCGGCACTATTCTCGGTTGTGGGACTATTGGAGATGTTGATCTCTCAATAAAGTCCTCATTGAGCAGCTGTCTTGCTAGCTCCTCCGCTATCTTCGCCTCATGTATACTCAAATTCGCCCTTCGTGGTGCCGGTGACGGCTCCGCACCCGGTATTTTGTAAATAACCGCAGTGAAATCTTCAGGCTTGACACCACCTGCATGTGGAGGGTCAAAAATTTCCTTGTTCGCCTCTAATTTGGCTTTTAAAAGCTCCTTCTCCTTCTCCGTGCCTACTCCTTCTTCCAATATTTTCCGCGCCGCCGCTTGAAAATCTTCATCAGACATCTGCTTATGTTGCTTGAGGGGTTCTCTGTCCTCCTCCAAGCCTAAGTCCTCTTCCGAGACATCATCTAGGCCCGTCTTTTCATACGTGACCGTGTCCGGCTCATCATCTTTACCGAGCTCCACCAGCATGTCAATGAGTCTCGCGTATTGCAAAGGAGCTTTACGGGTGTAAAAACCATCAAAGCATGTGAATGCTTGCGGTATCAATTTCAACTTGTCGAGGTCTCTGAGCTTCCGCTTGTATGCACTGCTCTGCTCACGAGTTCCCATACGACAAGCCACCACTAGCTGTTGCTTGCGAGAGGGTACCGGTATAGGATGATCAATAAGCCGGTCCCTTATTTCCTGCGCCCATATCGCCTTCTCATTATATGGCAGGATAATAGTATACGGCTTATTATTTTCGAATAAAGTCCGTAAGCATTTCTTCACTTCAGACAGTGAACGCGGCCACGTGGGCTCGTCACCCCAGAAATCAGTAATAAAACTTTTAATAGTTTCTGGTGGAGTATCCGGGATTCGCCCCGTTCTCCTTGGTACAAACGCCTCCCTTTTTTCTTCTCCTACTTTCGCATGGAAACAGTATCCGTTAGTAATATGGACATCTGTTCCTACTCCTTCCGCGAATCTCGCCGACGACGGGCTTCTTTGTGCGACACATATAATCTCCTCCTTTCGCTTCTCGATTAAGTCATCAATAGACTTTTTGTCCCAATGGCATGTCTTAACTGTGACAGTGCACACTTGGGATTCCCAATTGTCGGTCCAGGACAGTTCATCCGGTCTTACGACATGGGGGTGAACGTACACCTCAAGTGCCTCATGTGCGATGGCCATCTTTTTGTGATCCGTCGCTAGACTCAGCTCATAAGTCTCATAAGAGTCAGTAGCGTTGAAGGGATCAATATCGTTCTCTTCTCCTCTTTTTACTCCATATATCACTCGCCGTGCGGCGCAATCAATCACAGCCCCCATCGTAGCCAATTGGTCATACGATAGTAATATTGACCCGTGGTAACCGGGGACGACATAGAGGTCCATACGGTATACTCGTGCGGATTTCAATTTAAAGGTCATTGTGATGATTCCCGTGATATCCGTCCGGCTGCTCACTCCTTTGAGAGTGCCCGTTGACTTTTTCATATTTCCGTCCACCCAGTCCCGGTATCGACTTAAAAACTTTCGGCCGACAATATTAATATTCGCCATCGTATCATTACCAACTTTTAATATTGTCTTCAATGTTTCACAATAAAGTTCCGTATAACACAGAGCATCGGGCCTGTGTATATTGGCTGCGAGAACAAGAACTTTACGTTCCAAATTTTGGAGTCTTGTCTCTAAGTTTTTCAACTCCTCCTTCTTCTCCTCCTGCTTCACCTCATTAACATTTTTATTATTCTGCGGTACTGGTGCGTTTACTATGTGAGCGACATTGTCTTGTGGTACTTGAGTACACACATTGTCTTTTTGCTCGCCACCCGCCGCGACCGTGGACATTGAGTCTGTTCGTGGTTGTTTGCTTGGCCGGCGATACGTCTGCCATTGGCCTCCTCGCCTCCATCGCAAGTCTCGCCTTCCTATTTGCATCAGTTATCATTAGTAACCGTGCTGTATGAACGGGTATGAGACTACCTTGGGGCTGCAGTCTCTGTGTACCCACATCTTTGTATTCAGATTGAGGAAGCGTTGGCCCATTCTGCACAACAGCATTAGAAAGCACTGTCACTTTAGGGTTAAACTTCACAGTCTTCTCCTTCCTCTCTTCTTCCCCCTCCAGTCATTCCACCACCTCGAAACGATTACCTTGAGTAGTGTCCGGGTAGGATGACGTATCGGTCTCCGAGGCAGTGTTGTAGGTCTGAGCTCGACCGAAATTCGGGTTGGAGCTTGCCCACGAGCCTCCTCCTCCTCTGGGTGGGGGGGCTGGAGCTCGAACAGCTCTCCCTCCATAAGGGGTATATCCCCGACCTCCTCCTCTTCCTCTCTGAGGGGTTCCCTGCCACCTCGAGGCTCCTCTCCATGTTCCTCCTCCTCGTCCTCCTCCTCCTCCTCCTCGTCCTCCTGCTCCTGCTCCTCCTCCTCGTCTTCTTTGAGATGCCTTTAAGTTCTTTTGTCTCTCCCTTTCCTCCTTCTTCTCCTTCATCCTCTTCATGTAGGTAATGATTGCCTCTCGTAACTCCTCATCATCACACATATTGGCATACCAACCTTCGTTCGCAGCGGCAATCTGAAGCATATTGAAAAGGCCCGGTTCCTTGGCTTCTGTCCTGCTCAGAAAATTTGCCCTTGCTGTTGGGTTCTGCCTATCATGATTGAAAGAGCAGTCTCTGTTCTCCATCTGTGCCTTACACTGCAAGCCCGCGAACCACCTCCAACATGAGGTCTTCAGGTCTGGCTCTCTCTGTCTCTTCCAACCGGCAACTCTGTTTGTGTACGTGGCTTGTGCGCCAACAGGTACACCGCCTGCCTGTGCCGTATGTGCCTCCGTGAGCGAGTCCATGTTTGAGCATGCACTCATCACTTCTTGAAACAGTGCTGACGGAGCAACGCTTTGAACCGTATTTTCGAACACGTGTGTCTCGAGGAAGTTCTTGGACTTCACTGAGCTAAACGTCGAGCATTGTTGTATGAGCTGAGTACGCTTACTCGGGTTAACTGTGTGTAACGCCGAAAAGAAATAGATGATGATCGACTTGCGGCCATAGAATAGCCCATAGGAGGAAACTACCTCCGTAAGGGTCGCCGCCAAGCCAACAGCACTCCTCAAACTCATCGCCACTGTCTCAAAGATTTCAAATCCTATGAGAGTACCAGTGCAGAGATGCTGGTATCCATGATATTGAAAATATGAAATGAGTGTGGCCACCGCCAGTTCACACTGACCGTCTAGGCCTGTTGCATTGTTTCTCTTAATCTCCTCCTTCTTTCTCAAAAACTTGTACTGTGTCAGATCAAATCCCTCCGAGACTAGAGATTGGTCAAAAACAGTAACAAGGGCCTTGTATTCCTGCGTTTCGTCGCAAGGAAAAGCCTTCATGCAGGCATTGATCTCTTTGAGCTTGCTCAAAAGCGAAGCATCAGAGTCTTTGTCTGAGCTCGTCTTGGCATATAGCATGAGACTTGCCACTCCTCCTTTCTTCCCCTTGAAGGCATTTATGATGTTCTGTCTGTCCTTCTTCTCCGTGTTTGTGACCACCACCGTAGTTGAGCCCGAGGGTGCAGGGGCTGGTGGGGCAGGAGCTGGTGGGGTCAAATATGTCGGAGGGTGTGTCTTTGCAAAACTCACTTTTGCTTTCATTCTTTCCAGTCTCATCGTCTTCTCAAACTCCTCATTCTTTTTCGCCTTCTTCTTCTCAGATATCACCAGCTTTTGAGCATGAGTGATAAAGGCCACCAATTCAGAAGCAGATCTGAGAAAATTATATTTCTCCACATATTGGTCAACACCTGCTTTGTTGGCGACCGGTGGTGCATTACTAAGTGATTTAAGGACAGAGTGATCCTTGGTAGGAATCCATCTCTTCCATGCCTCCTTGTGCAGTAACGCACCCATCAACAGTCTGATCTTGGTCAGAACTCTGTCGGTCTTCTCTAACTCATCAATCACAGGATGAGTTTCTCCTGCTGCCTTAATGCTTTTTTCCATCTCTGCCTTCCCCTCCTCCAAGGCCTGTATTTCCATCGTAAAAAAATGAAATATGCCACTCGAGTTTTTCGAACCCAGATTGGTCTTCATTTTTGTTACATCGACTGCCTCCTGACCAGTCGCGAGGAATCTGGCCGTTGCTCTTGGGTTTGTGTACTGGAGGTAACCCTCACATCGTGGGCCGTATGTACGTTCCCAAATCAGGGTTTGAGTGTACACCCCAAAGATAGCATCGAGTAATTCAAGGTGGGTGTGTGTGTCCCCAAACTTGATATGCTGTATCTTCTTTCTCTTTTCTGGATCAGAGACCAGTTTGCCGAGGAGCTGTGCTGTGTTTGATAATAGGATATAGACATCCTTTTTAGCACGACTTTTCTCTCTTCTTTGATCCTGAGGGATCCACACATAGGTGTCCTTCTCTACCCCCATCTTGTTATCAAACTCTTCTTTAGTGAGGTCATAGTGGTCTTGCACCCACTGTTGTTCCTCCACTGTGATCTCCTCTCCATCACTATGAATCAAGTCGATCATTTTTCGTCCTCCTCCTCCCGTGTAGGCAGGTGGTAAGGGATTACCATATGCTCCTGCTCCTCCCGTCTCTTCTTGTTCAAATCCTCCTTCATCTTCGTCTCCTCCATATCTTCCTTCATCATCCCAGCCCTCTTCTACTCCTCCTCCTACTCCTTCATCTCCTCCTCCTTCATTCAATCCTCCTCCTCCTCCTCCTTCATTCAATCCTCTTCCTCCTCCTCCTCCTGCCTCTTCTTCTTCTCTTCTTTGATCTGCCTCCGAGAATTCACTCACTTCGGCGGTCTCTGTCGACATGATGTCGTAGTAGTGATCAACAGGAGGACAGTGTCAGCTCCTATGTTTGGTTTTTGTTCGTTTGTGTTCTGTTCCTCCTTCAGTCGATTGACTAGTGAAGAGAGAAACTAAAAGAGAGGGTAGAATAAGATTTCCTGTCCTCTATGAAACACTGTTTGTATGTTTGTTTTTGTTTGAGAAAAATAGTCTTTGAGACTTTCTCCGATTTCTTGTTCTCCTTACTCAGATTACTTTCTCCTCCTTCTTTTCTATATTGTATCTAGTATGAGGCACTTGGACCTACACACAGATAGTAATAGAGAAGCTAGAAAAGCTCTCCTTGAGAAGTCGACAGTCGGTCGGATAGGTTCTCAGACCTACCTTTAGAAAACGATCAGAGATTTGCAAAAATACTCTGACGTATGTGTGAGATAATGCAGATAAATGCACAAACTAGAAGGGTAAAGTGTTGTGCTCCTGTCCCTATGCTTGTTTGTGTTTTGTGTGTGATCCTTCACTCTTCTGTCCACCTCCTTCTTCTTGGTCTCTGTGTGAGAACAGCAAGAACGACAGAGAGTTTGTATCTGATGTCTCCTTGTGAGCACACAGATATGGATTGGGCTAGAGCGTACGAGACACCTGCTTGAGACCAATCAAATTATTTGTTTTGTGAAAGAGTTATGAGGGAGCTGTGTTGGAGTATTTGTTTTCGTCTGACGTCCCCGTGTGAGACAGGTCAGTGAAAATTCACTATGTTGCCTGTGTGGCAAAGCAAAAAGAAATCACCCTAGTGATGTGGACTCCAAATGTAATGCCCCCAACGATAGCTCGAAAAAAAGTCGGTAATACAACCAAACACAGTCCTCAAGAATGAGAATGATGTCTCGTTGTATTAGCTCAGTGAAGCCAAAAAAGAAAACGGCAACAGACCAGGAATAAAATGGCATCAGGTCCAATCCGGACAAATAATACTGAAAAACAAGCTGGTGCACCTGTCACCAGGAAAAGGTACTTTTTACCGGCTATCCGGGGGTGATGCCTACAGCTGACCCCGGTGACCCAATGGAGGCACATGTCCAGGATCTGGATCTGATGCTATAGTCTGAGGAAGCCTAATATTTCAGCAAATAAAATTAACTTATATGTTGAGTTCAATAAATTAAAACTGATTTATTTATGGCAGGGCTTTGAAAACACAGTCACTATTAAAGGCCCGGTAATACTTTTCAAGTACGATTATCGACGTCTTAAATCTTTTTTGATGTGTTCTCGGATCGGTCGATGCGATTTGTAAGGATGACACCTCACTTTCACCAGTGACGGTTGCATATTGTAACACCCACGGTATACTACATGGTTTTTACGCTATTGGGACTTTACGAGAATTTACTCTGGGAAGTAAGTTCTTGTTATTAAATGTATTATAAGATGAATTCTTATTACATTTCCGGTTCTGATAAATATATCCGGTTTTAGTGATGTATTAGGATAAGGAATATGGGAGGATAAGCTAGGAAGCTTAAATCCCATAGGACCTTAAAACCTAGATTTTACACTTAACCGTTTACCGGCGTGGAGATGATTATTAAAATGCAGATTACACGAATGTGTAGCATTAATATGGAATAATCTCCCACATTAGTATGATAGCGTTGACCCGATCCTTCTACAGCACCTGTAGTATCCGTTTGAAGTTTGGATAAAAATCACGGAAAATTCCGTGAAATTTGGCCTTTTTCCCCGTGACTGGGATATTTAAGGCTAAATAAGGGAAATTGCACTTATGGGTTGTGTTTTGGTGATATGTTTTTGGCATTTGTGCAGGTTACGGACGTAACGCAACGTGTCAGATGAACCGGTCAAAGGGACATCCGGCTTGACCGGTGTTTTCCCTTTGGCTTGTTGTTTGGGTTCAGTTCTGACAACCCTTTCTACTTAAGAAGTGGCTGTTAGCTTTGAACCTGTTGTGTTCAATATCGTTTATTAAATTCCTTTTGTTACTTTTCCTTTGAGCTCGTAAGGCTAGACCTCCGGTCTTAATACATTTGGAGTCCCTTTGCCTTTTTCGAACTCTGAAAGTACAAATTTGGAATTTGGAACGACTCACTCATTGGAGGCAATCAGTCACTGTTGCTGACTGTGCCGTGTTGAGAGTGTCAGGCATTGTTTCGATTATCAGTCACTGTTGTTGGCTGGTCGAGACGTGCTTTTTGTTGTTCTAACCAAGGGAAAAAAAAAAAGGTGGTAAGGAGGGTTTCGTAGAAACAGGGAAGAACCCTGATCTCGAAACTTGGACCTTGTCACTTTGAAGTTAAAGATGTTCGCAGCGAAGCCATACGATCCATACTCGGATCCAATTGCGCAGTCGCTAGTGGGAAAGGCTGGGGAGGAATTTCTACTATTTGTAGCTTCGGACTACTTAGTAGACCCCCATGATCAGCATCTGTTTCTGGAACACTTTGTCCCTTTGGCAAGTAAGTATCCAGACAGACCCAAGGACAAGGAGGTGCTGGATGTGGTAAAGAGTGAACAGGCTGGTATGATAAAGTGGGGGTGGACGGCAGCCACTTTTGCTTTTACCAACTATTCACCAAAAGCACCGAGGATCAAAACCTTGGCACCCATGGAGGTACGGAGGATGGTTACAAGGATGTTCATATCTTTGCACCTCCATGAGCTTCAAATGTTGGGTCATCCAAGGATGGAAGAGGAGGATTTCGAATACCTTCCGACTCCCATTCCTTCCGAACAATTTGATTTGAAGTTCATAATGACGGGGGAGGAAACGAAGGAGGATTGGAAGGAGGAATGGTATGGAGCGGTGAGGAGGGACCCTCTCCATGGGAAAACTTTTGAAACGACCATGGCTCAGGATCATTTCAAAAATGAAGTATACCCCTTGGTAGCCAAAACCTTCGCCAAAGCAGTTACGAATTGGGATAATGCTAAGGGGAGGTTGAAGGAGGCTAAATGGATGAAGGATACGAAAATCTGGGCTAAGAGAACTCAAGGCTCTTTCGACGTACTCCACATCGAAGGCTTCATGGGGAAACTGGAGCAAATGGTCGAAGTTACGGCGTTAAGCAACAATGCCGAAAGGATGTTGCGAAATCTGCTGCGGGAGGCGGACAATGCAGCACTTGCAGCAACCAAGCTCGCGACAGCTACTGCTACGGCGGCAGATGCTGTGATCTTGGTGGTGGCAAGGGAACAGGCATATGAGAACCTGTATCGATATCTCATGTATCTCATGGAGGTCTTGAAGGCTTTGGAGGTCGGTATGGAAAGGTTTACGACCTGGGAACTCAGATATGCGAAGATCAGGAAAAGGGATGAGGATGATCCCATTGATCCTGGTCAACGTTATGATCAAGAGAGGAAGAGGATGCCGATCTTCCTGGCTAAGTTTACGCCGATTGCATTTGCCCCAGGGACACGGGGTAAGCAACAACCGACGATATGGTTTACTTTACAAGTAAACTGTCATCCGTTTATGAACTCGTCTTGGTTACGGAAAGCGATCAATATGCTCTGTAAGTTAATGGCGGAGAGCACTTTTTTAATCGCCGATGACCTTGATGGATATTCTCCGACAGTGCACGGATGGGGATCTGATGGAGCACTTTACGTTGGAGAAGATCAACGAGGGGATGGCGAGGGCACAACAGGAGAGGGATCATTATGCAGAAACGGGATCGATTAAAATGTCGAAACTGCATGCGATGATGCACGCCCTCATTGACTTGCTCGTCGAATTCGGTTGTCACTGGGAACTGACAAGTGAAGTCATGCTGACGGGCCATATCTCCACTGTTGTTGGAGAGGCTTTGAAGACAACTAAGTCCAAGCCGGTGAGGGTGAGGGGGACATTTGCGTTGGTGATGGAAAAGCTGAAGACGGACAATGCTTTTTTCATCAGCCTTAAACGCCTCATTCGTCACATTATGGCGAGGATCAATCAGCATGATCCGACTGTTTATCGGGCCGTGAACAGAGGGTGGCCTGATAACAAATGGGCCAGTTCGATCCCTGACAATGCCGACTTTACGACGGAGGCATCCCCTGCTTGGCTGAACTTTGCGGCTCAGTACCAGAACTCAAAGCTGATGTGGAAGGACTTCCTACTGGCCGTGAGAACGTGGGATGATACGTTGGTCTCGGCGGGAGGGATAGAGGCTTTGGTGGCAGTTGCCAGAGATCGGTTTGGGGAACAATCGTTAGGACAGGCAGCGGTTGTTCAGTTGGGCGGCGGAACTGAGGGACGACGTTCACGGATCCCTAAAGTTCAGAGGGGGGGATATGGAAAACCCCTCCGACGCCAGCAACAGGAGGAGGAGCAAGATGAGGAAGAAACTAGCGACGAGCATATCCCTGTGATAGGCTCGAAGAGTAAAGGGGCTAGTTCTTCCAGTTCCTCTTACAAGGGTAGTCGTAAGCCATGCTTTGACTACTACTTTAAGGGAGGCAAGTGCAGAAGGGGGGATTTCTGCCCGGGGATGCACTCCGAAAAGGAAGCGGATTGGAAAATCCTAAAGGAGCAGCTCGAAAGTTCTGACAACAGCAAGTCCATTTGGGACATTGTCAGGGCTATCCGGAGCAGAGATCAGCTCTTCATCAATAACAAGGCAGTTCGTACTTTGGTTAAAGCACGGCTGCGCGAGTATGAGGACACGGTGGACGCCTTGCGACAAGGGGGAAGCAAGCGGGGCCGTGGAGGATATGGAGGCCGTGGCCGCGGAGGAGGCTTCAGGGGGAAGAAGCGCTTTGGGGGTAAACGGGAAAAGGGCGGACCCCTCAAGAAGGCCAAAGTGGCGGCGGCTTCGAAGGAGGAGGAGGATGAAGGGGAGGTTCCCCCAGAGGAAGAAGTGGAAACTCAAGCAGGTATACTTGAGGGGGGAGGTGATAAGGGGGAGGGATGTAGGGAATCGTCAGTCATTACTGATGGGGATGTTGTCGTGTGGCAGGAGACGACACGTTCACCAAGGATGATTATGGCGAAGATGAATGAACCGGGGAAGCTGGAGGTTAAAACAGTTCCCACAGGTAACCCTTCTCTCAAGAGTCATCACTCTACTCATGATTTGGATGGTGCTGTGATGCAGGTGACGATCGAACGTGCAAAGCGGGGAAGTATTAATAAGTCTGTAGGGCCCGAGAAGGCCAGACGAGTTGATATTATAAATAAACACGTTGTTACGATCGTACCGCATAGATCGCAACCTAATTTGAATCTTTTACCGGTTCCGACGTTGAGGTTGAAAAGGAAAGTTTCTTTCATTCCGGAGCCCGATTGGGGGGCGAAGCCGGTGCCTAAACGGGTAAGGAAGTTGAAACCCGGGTTGAAGGTGACGGATGGTAAGAAAGAAATAGAAGCCGGTATGTCGAAGAATACTGCTTTTGGTGAAGGGCTCATCAGAAGTGGAGTATCGATACGGAAAGATTTAAAGAATAGTTTTGTTCTTTTGTCCGACTTAAAAGAACGCCTTGAGGCTATTGAAATGCCGGAACATGCGTTATGCATTACTCAAGTTTACTGTGTAGACTTGGAGAGTGCATGCGATTTGGCCAATGATACGCAGGCTAACATTAATATCGCAGGCGCAAATTTCATTGCGGCAAACAAGGCGTGGTTAGATAACACATGTTGCCTGTGAAGGGGAGCATAGAAGGTGTTAATGGAAAAGCGAGGGCGGAGGTGACGGGGACGATGGTTTTAACCATTGAACTCTACTCCGGTAGGTCCTTCAACATCCAATTCTATGTCTGCCCGGAATATTCAGGGGGATTGCTGATCGAGTTCAAGCAGCTCAATAAGATGAACACATTGATTGACTGCCGGTCGGGCTTGGTGCACTATGGGATTAGTGATGATGACGCAGAGGATATGGTGAGGGGGCGAACGCAAGTTCCTCTCTTTCACGTTGATACTTATGCGGTATCGTACACCAAGTCAGGGGTGACTAAAGGGAAGGACCCACATGCTATTGCACGGAGTGCAAAGGTGCAGTTGGTCATACCAAAACCATATCAGCACCCAGCGTTGGACAATTATTACAGGGATTTCCAACCGGAGTACCGCGGGTTTGCGGGAAAGGTTGTGAAGGTTGTTCGATGTTGGGACAAGGCAACAGTGGAGGACTTAATTCAGGGCCGGTGTGCTCAGATTATGGCCTGCACAATGGAAGAACAGAACATGGAGGTGGAAGCGGGGATGGATAGGTTCAGGGATGGTAAAAAGGGGCCTTATGCGTTCCTTCAGAACCGATACTGCTTCCATGCGAAAGCATCACAGGGTAATAGACCGTTGTTTGAACCGCTGATGGAAACGTGGGTTTCAACGGGAGGGACGGAGGATGAGATCAGTGAGTTCGTGGGAAACATGTGGGGTGACAAACCTCTTTGTCCACGGAATTCCGGGGAGACGGCAAAGTTGCTGACGAAATATTTCGAAGGTGACAAACCGTTTTCCATGATCTTACCGTTCCATGAGAAAGCGTTATGGGCGGATGAGGTTTTGGACCGGATGATGGATCACCCGATCCCGGTGCCGTCTAGAAAGCAACAGTTGGTGATTGCTTATAGATTGGGCACTAGGGAACAGGGGCTGACATGCCGGAACTCCCTTAAGGGGTGTGACCTTCAGAAGATACGGGAACAGGCGTTCACGTGCTTCACGGGGTTTTACACCAAAAGGGCGCCTATCCAGTACGCGTTTATCCTGGATCGGATGGCGAACCTAGGAAAATGGGATGAGTTCTCGGAAGTCAAGTACCATCAGCAGGAGGTGGAAATGCCCTCCGAGGATGGATTAGTGGAGGATGCGTGGTCGGACATGGCTGAGGCGCCCGAACTTAGGAGTCGGAAGAACGCTCAGTCATGGGACGAGAGAATGGCTCAAATGCGGGCGGATTGGAAGGGGAATAAAGAAGATCTCAAGTGCCTTCAGGAGGTGATGGTCAAGGAGAAGGAGATCTTTGATCCGCCTAGGCCGGGGACGGTCAAGCATTTTGAGGCACATCTCAGGAAGATTCCGGGGATGAATATCACGCATGCCTCTAGAAGGTCTATCTTAGGCCGCAGGGAGGAGAGCATTGCCCAGGAAAAGGCGGAGGAGCTACAGGCAGATGATTTCACGGAGTTTTCGGACTCCCCGATTTCGTCGCATGTACGCATGGTTCCGAAGCCGGATGGGGCGCTTAGATTTTGCGTGAACTACTATCGGGCTAACAAGATCATCGAGGGTGAGCGGTATCCGCTGCCTAAGATCGATGACTGTATGCGTAAGTTGAAACACGCAAAATTCTACTCAGTCTTGGACCTCAAAAATGGGTTCTGGCAGATCCCGCTCAGTAGGAAGAGCAGATGGCTGACAGCGTTTGTCGTAGGAATGACGCTGTACCAATGGAAGGTATTGCCAATGGGTCTGAGGAACTCACCGGGCATATTTCAGGCAGCTATGCAGAAAATGCTGGGTCGGAGATTTGAGGATGGAAGGGCAGGTGGGTTCATGGAGAAATATGGACAGAAGGCGGAGGATTACGCTTTCTGTTACATAGATGATATTATCATCTACTCCAATACTATGGAGGAACATTTAGCCCACATCCAGGATGTTTTCCGACGGGTGAGAGAGTTTGGTCTCAAGGTGAACTTGGACAAGTGCCAGTTTGCCACCCGACAGGTGACATACCTGGGATATGATATCTCGAACGGGACAGTGGCGATTGCGGCTAAGAAAAGGGATGCTGTGGAAGGCATTAAGCGGCCTCAGACGCCGTCGGAGTTGTTCTCCTTCATTGCGCTTGCGCAATACTACAGTCAGTTCTTTCCCAAATGGTCGGATACTGTTAAGCCGTTAAGGGAGCTGTACTTGAAAGGCGATATAAGGGAATGGACGCCTAATCAGGAGGAGACGTTCGAGTTCATTAAGGAAATGTTGACTCGTGATCCCAAGTTTAACAAGGATTGCATCTTGATGATGCCGGATGTTGATAAACAGTATGTGCTGGACACCGACGCGTCTAAGTACGCGGTCGGGGCAGTCCTACAGCAGTACGATGATAGAGGGGTCTTACGGCCGATAATGTATTTGAGTCGGAAACTCAATAAGGCGGAACAGAACTACTGTACGAGGCAGAGGGAGGCCTTGGCAGTGGTTTGGTCGTTTATAAGACTCAGGGAATACTTGTGGGGGTCACGGGATATCGTGGTAAGAACGGACCACCAGAACTTGATGTGGTTAATGACGAACGATTGCACGGGCAGGTTGGCCAGATGGCAGGCCCTACTGTCGTGTTATGACTTCACCGTAAAGTACATTCCCGGCAAGAAGAATATTGTGGCTGACTCTTTGTCAAGGGTCAATTACTCCACGCCATCCGCATGTCTGGCTGCGATGCAGCAGATGGACGAGTTTGAGGACTTGGCGTTGAGAGTGGATCAAAAGGATATCTTGCCGGCGAACATGATCTTCTATGCCAATAAGGCACACCCGGGGTCGAGCAGAAAGGAACCTAGGGTGTGAGAGGCAAGGAAAGGGGAATACAGGAAGGTCATGTTGTCTCAGTTGGAACGGGAGGTTGGCCAAGCAGAGTGCTGTAGAGAGCATTTTGTTGATGAGGCCGTGCAACGCCTGAAAGAATATGAGGCTGATAAAGCCGCTATTCTGGATGAGGATAAGGCGGAGCATGAGTGTTACTGTTGCCAGGCGCATGCGACACCGGCCATCCGAACCTACCTGGAAGACCCGGGCGTGGAAACAGCTCCAGAACCGGAGGTGGTTTCTATGGAACCGCTAAGGGATGCTGAGGGGTCGGGGCCGGATTCCAGGCCTCAAGTGGGAATCCAGGTAGAGGATGGTACAGTGCGTATTGCGTCACTGGAGGCATGGAGACAGTGCCAGAGGGCCGATGAGGAGTACAAGGGCTTGATCCAGTACTTTCTGGCGGAGGATGAGCTATTGCTGACGGAAAGAATCCGGACGCAGCTTAAAACTCTGGCATGGCGGGATGGCCTCCTATGGTACACAGGCAAGGCAGCCGAAACGGCCAAGAACCCGGAGAAGTGGGTTTTATGGGTCCCGGCCAAACTGAGGCAGATGATCTACGTAGCGTCGCACGTGGTCCCGTTGGTTAATCACCCGGGGGTGCAGAGGACGCAGTGGATTATCAAAAGGAGGTTCTGGTGGGAAGGGATGGATAAGTTTATTAAGGCAAGGGTCAAGGGCTGTACGACCTGTCAACTCAACAAGAAACACCCAGTGGAGGGTAAGATCCCGGTTGGGAAATTTACATTGCTGGTAAGGCTCTTTGAGTTCCTGCATGTAGACCACGTGGGGCCGTTGCCGCCGGTGGGACCAACGAAAGATAAATTCTTGTTGACGGTTATTGATAGGGCGAGCAATTATGTCTGGGCGATACCAGTACCTGACACGACGGCCGAGACGACAGCCAGGGAGCTGATCGATCGAATCCTATGTGTGGTAGGGGTCCCCAAGACGATTTGCTCAGATAAAGGACCAGCCTTTGATAACGAGCTGATGGAAAGGCTCGCCAAGTTCTATGGGGTTCACTGGCAGTACGTTACACCGTACAATCCGAGGGCTAATGGCAAGATTGAGCGGGTGCATAGACCGCTCAAGTCGGCTCTGAGGACCTACTGCAAGAAAAGTCAACTCTTGTGAAAAGAGGTGGTCCCGAGTTTTGTATTCGCAATGAACGCGATGCAATCGAAGGCTCTGGGAGCGGGGGCGGAGTGTAGGTCCCCATATCAAGTAGTGTACGGTCAGGAGCCGGTGATGCCTCAACACTTGGTATTTCAGGATGGACCTGGTTTGGCCATGGATGAGGATGAACTCTGGGGGGTACGCATGCGTGTGTCCATGGAGGCCATGCAAGCAGTCAGACAGGCGAGGTTGGCGGAACAGACCCGTCAGTTAAGCAAGGAACCCTTGGAGCAGGACTTGTCTATGGTGACGTATAAGCCAGGAGACATTTTCATGTTATACTACCCACAGGTCCCTAAGGGCATCTCTTCGAAGATGTTTGTGCATTGGAAGGGGCCTTATCAGGTGGTACAACAGACGGGGCCGTTTAACTATCGGATTAGAGGCAGAGGGGAGAACAAGATTGTTAATGTTCGCCGCCTCATCAAGTACGATCCGTTCCTAATGGAGAACGAGACGCTGAGGGAAGCGCTCGTCAGGGAAAGGGGGGAGTTTCAGGACCCTCCTAAACTGGGAACAGATCAGGAACCCGATGGTGGGAAGCCCGATGAGCGGACGGAGGAGATGAAGGCACGAGCCCCCGAGAGGGGTAATGGCCTGATCAGCTCCAAAGGGCCTAAGCCCGTGGATAAGGGGTCAGATACGAGTCGCAAACCACCCACGGAGGCGGCGAAGAGGGCGGCAGATAACGATCTGATCTACTTGAAACCGGGAAGTAAACCGAGGAAGCGTAGAAGATTGGAAGTGCAGACGGGGCCGGAGGAGCCGGTTGGGCCCTCGCAGGTGGACGTCAAGCACAAGTTATGGAAGGAGGGTAATAAGACACTGGGGATGACCTGGGTTCTGAATCAGTTCTATCTGGTCAGGCCCCCGACTAGATTCGTGGCAAGAGGGGACAAGGATACTCTCTTTGTGATGAAGGTCGTGGGGCTGGCGAAGGACTCGAGGAAGACTCGATCGTCAGGGAGTGCGCTTAGAAACCTTCCACCTATGCTTCAGTTTTACCGGTCTTGGGATAAGGATACGGTTGAAAACCGGATGTACCGCGAGTATGTCCCGGAATGGTGGGATGCGGCTAATAGGGAGGTATGGGACGCCAAGATTGATCCGGCTACTCGTAAGGGGGACAGGGATCACGAGGCGTGGACCATATCGGCCTGGCCGAGGGGGGTGTTGGATTTCCCCTTTGTGTTGCACGATGGACACATCCCACAGAAGGTGTGGGACATGCTCAAGGAGAGCGGGGTTGACTTGGGGCTGGTGGGGGGTGCACACGCGACGGAAACGGTGCGTGGGAAGAAGCATCCGAGCCTTAAGGGATAAGTAGCATCCGGGATGCAAGGAATGTAGAAGGAAAGAGAATTCGGGTCGGGAAGTTGGGCGCACGCTAGACCATGGCGTGTGTTGGATAAATGGTACTGAGAGTCCTACTCAACATTAAAACTATATGGGCACAGTACAAAAGTTGAACTCGGCGAAAAGACCATCGTCGTTTTATGATTTGGACTTGCGGGGGTCGGTGAATTCGGACTCCGGGGCCAAGGCACCATTCACATTTGACGGATTAGACAGGGTGTGTATGATGGTCAAACGGACTATGGGACTGTGACTTCGGGAAATCGCGCGCGTATGGAAGAAGACGGAGATGGCCGAGTGCCACACCTCACGGTCTTCGGGCAGTATTAAGTCTAGCGAGTCTAGTAACTTAGCCCACAAGAAGCACAAGCCTTTAATTCGTTGGATGGCTCTCGATAAGATTTGATCAGGAGTCGAGCTAGGGCGCTCTTGGAATGGGGGTTGATCGGCTAGGATTCCCCAAAAAGCCGGTACTTACGAGATTATACGAGTTGTAGTCTCCGTGGGTGTTACTCCAGAGTTGAGATCCGAGCGATCTCAAAGGAGGGGGAAGGGGTGCTATGTAACACCCACGGTATACTACATGGTTTTTACGCTATTGGGACTTTACGAGAATTTACTCTGGGAAGTAAGTTCTTGTTATTAAATGTATTATAAGATGAATTCTTATTACATTTCCGGTTCTGATAAATATATCCGGTTTTAGTGATGTATTAGGATAAGGAATATGGGAGGATAAGCTAGGAAGCTTAAATCCCATAGGACCTTAAAACCTAGATTTTACACTTAACCGTTTACCGGCGTGGAGATGATTATTAAAATGCAGATTACACGAATGTGTAGCATTAATATGGAATAATCTCCCACATTAGTATGATAGCGTTGACCCGATCCTTCTACAGCACCTGTAGTATCCGTTTGAAGTTTGGATAAAAATCACGGAAAATTCCGTGAAATTTGGCCTTTTTCCCCGTGACTGGGATATTTAAGGCTAAATAAGGGAAATTGCACTTATGGGTTGTGTTTTGGTGATATGTTTTTGGCATTTGTGCAGGTTACGGACGTAACGCAACGTGTCAGATGAACCGGTCAAAGGGACATCCGGCTTGACCGGTGTTTTCCCTTTGGCTTGTTGTTTGGGTTCAGTTCTGACAACCCTTTCTACTTAAGAAGTGGCTGTTAGCTTTGAACCTGTTGTGTTCAATATCGTTTATTAAATTCCTTTTGTTACTTTTCCTTTGAGCTCGTAAGGCTAGACCTCCGGTCTTAATACAATATATATATTATAAATTAGATGCCACCAACTGCCCCCGGCTCGGCAAGGAAGCAAAGGCATAAGGACCTGTCTTTGGAATGATATTTTTGTTTTTAAAATTGTGACTTAAGGGGGCGGACGCGTTTGTGGTTTTGAGTGTAAAAATTTAGCAAAAATCAGTCAAGTCATAGTATTTTACGGTTGAAGGTGAAAAAATTTCCGGGTATTCGTCCACATACTGAGTATGTTTTAGCAGAATCAAATGCCATTCCTAGTGAAGAACAGCCCAACACACATTTATGTTTGGCCTGACATATTAATACTGTATCGTTTGTGCAGTCGCATGCAGTGGCCTAAAATAGCATTCATAAATGGAAAATTCAAGTCCTGAAATAATCGTAAAACCCGTATAATTTCTTGCCAACCTTTTTATCAAGTTTCGATTCACAGAGGCGTCCGCCCCCCCTCACTGCTTTTCAATTATGTTCTGTATATATATATATATGTATATATATATGTATACATATATATATATGTATGTATGTATACATGTATATATATATTTGATATATACATATGTGTATATAATATATACTAGTGTACATATATATATATAACGAGATGCTTGTTACAGTATGATAGATCAGTTCCGGGTGCAGATTATCCTCTAGTGTTATTATTGTAATGTTAGGTTAGGTTCGATATACCTTTTTATATAACTACATAACTCAAAACTTTGTCACTCATTAGAAGTTGGAAGCATTAGGAAAAATTTCTTGCACAACCGACCTTGTGATATTAGTGCCGTAATAACGAAAATTCTTGAGCGCCAATGAACGTAGGGCATGACAGCCATCGTCAGTGAATCTTTCGCAAGACGATATGCTGAGACCAGTCAAAGTAGGCAAGGATACTGCCAGAACAGCCATGCCAGCATCTGTTAGGTTTTCATTGCCACTGAGATCCAAGTCTATGAGCTTCAGTCCTCGCAATCCGAACAAGATACTATCGTGAAAGTAATTGAAGCTCAGATTAAGATCCGAAAGTGTTGTCAAGCATCGTAAAGGTTTGAGGTCAGTGAGAGGGACTCGAATATCATAGAGGTTCAACTCTTCCAGGGGCAGACCGCGCAAGCACGAAAATCTGAGATACAAGTTTTTCCTAGTTAGAGCCTTCGGATGGGCGTTCCTGCTGCTGAGATCGCAGCCAAGCCGGGGCCGCGTATCAAAGGACAACCTAAACAAGAAGTTTCAGCTTTCTGTCGTCATGTGCATGCCAGCATATACATGTATATGCATATCTGTGCGGACAGAGAGAGATAGATAGATAGATAGATAGATAGATAGATAGATAGATAGATAGATAGATAGATAGATGAGATATCGACTAATGTCAGAAAAAAGGAGCTTCTGATTTCGTCAACCAAGGAAGTCTGTGGGTAAAGTATTAACCCGATGCCCAGCTAAGCCGTGATGTTTGCACGGAGGGGACTGATACAGGCGATACCAAAACCCTAGTACCAGGCGGGGCCAGGGCTCGTTCCATAAGCGCCCCTTGCAGAACGAGCTCCCACCTCCATTACAGAGGACCCAGTAAGCAGATGGAGTTTCGAGACTGTTCGACAGTCTAGTATAAACCGACAGAGCACTGTGGGTTTTATTCCGGGCTCAACAAGCGAGAAAGGGCGCCCTGAGGGAACAGGATTGTGCTTCCCGTCGCTATTTCGGCATGTGACTTATAGGCGTATGGCCACGCACACATAAGGCACCCCACCACGGGCCCAGCACACCCACACCATCCCCAGATAGATAGATAGATAGATAGATAGATAGATAGATAGATAGATAGATAGATAGATAGATAGATGGATGGATAGATGGATAGATAGATGGATAGATAGATAGATAGATAGATAGATAGGTAGATGGATGGATGGATGGATGGATAGACAGACAAGATAGATAGATAGATAGATAGATAGATAGATAGATAGATGGGGGGGGGGGGGGAGGCCACCAGCAGAGCTGAAAGCAAACATCCAAAACCACAGCTGTCCATGTGTGCATTCTATGTACACCTGTCTATGCATGTCTGCATGTATGCATTTTGTACTAAATGTAAATGACCTGTCAATTTCAGGGTGCTCAGCGAAGGTGCAGCACACATGCACACACAGTACACTGCTACAGACCTGCACAGCGCGCATACGCACACCGCAAACACACCAAACACATGTCACACATACACCGCACACACCAAACACATGTCACACATACAGCCGACTGCTACGACACATCTGTGCAGCGCAGCACGCAGACACACACACACACACACATACATACACAGGCGTGGCGCAGAAAATGTCTCTAAGTCTTCGTCAGAGATACGATTCATAGAAAGATTAAGTATCTCAAGCTTGCGCAGCACATTGAGAGGTCTCAAAGGACCCCGCGCTAAAGCTTGAATAAAGATGTTCTGATAGGAAGTCCTGCCAGTCCGGTGAAATGCTGCAGCTGCAGCGAAGAACACCCACCGAAATTTAGCGAAGTGAGGAACTTGAGACCTCCCAGCTCTGCCAATCGAGAACAGTCAAATGCGTTGCTACTTATATAGAAGGTCCTGCAAACGTGAGTACGAAGCAATCGGCCCCATGATTGCATCTGTTAAGCCAGGAACTTCAAGCGTGAGTGTTCCAACGAGGTCAGGCCTTGAGGAAACAGCTTGCTCTCCACTTGTTCGCCTGTTACTTTTATACATACAGCTAAGTGCCGAAGCGGCATCTCTTCCAACATCTCGCGCAAGCACCCCGTAGTTGTGACTCGAATATCACCGGCTTCTTCTTCTGCTTCTTATTCTGTTTCTACAATGTCATATATATTGAGTTCTAACTTTAACCCTTGCAGGTGCCGCAGCGGGCGGTCGGTGCTTCCTTGCCTAAGATGCAAACCAAGATGCAGCTCCTGCAAACCCTGCATTTGTGCTAGGGGCGCCAGGGCATCCTCGTCCAACAAAACGCTGCAGGTAAGGCGTTCCGTGTGTGGATTGGCGAGTAGACGCAGATACTTTGCAGCGCACTCAATATGTTCATATAGGATATTGTCAATATTGATGCAGGTGAAACCTAGCCGGCCCAGCCGAGCAAGAAGATGATCAGGAATGCCTGTCATGCCATCTATATGTAGCACTTCATCCGTGCATAGTATGACTAAATCTTCCAGATCCCATGCGCCACGTTGAAACAGCAGACGCGCCAACGACATTGACAGGCGGCTCAGCACCACATAATGTTCGCTGCGTAAAACAAACATGAAATAAAATAAAACAATCCAGGATTTAAAAACTTTTTTTGTCAGACAAGGGAGAAAGAATGGTATGAATCAATCCAAGGACAATGGAGCGAAATGCAAAAGCAGAATGTCGAAGCATCTTGAGGGAGAGGAAAGTAAACGCTTCTGTGTGTCTGTGTGTATGTTGTATGTTTGTATGTTTGTTTGTATGTGTGTGGTATGTATGTATATGTTTGTGTATATATGTTTTACCGCCTGCTCAGGAAGGAGAACACACTGCATAGGGCAGAGTCTCGAACGATGTGAACTCCACCCACATACACACAGACACGCATACATGCCTACATAAGTACATACATAGATACATAGATACATATGCTGCTGCTGCGATTGTTGTGATTGTTTTTGTTGGTTTTCAATTAAATTAATAAATCAAATCAATCTAGATGGAGTGTGGCTTTGTCTTCACTTGATTGACTTGCTATCGAGTTGATAGATAGATAGAGAGGGAGAGGGAGATAGAGAGAGAGAGAGAGAGAGAGAGAGAGAGAAACATACATCTCCATTGTTGTTACGGTTAGGGTTAGGTACATACATACACACATACATACATTCTCGGGTGGGGCGAGCAATCGCTCATTATGATCTTCCCTCCTCTGCCTCTTCCTTCGACCTTGAGTCCCGCCTCTTCCTTCGCTTTTGAGACATTGGGCCTACACAAATTGAAAGGGCATGCGTATGAAAAAAGACCTGGAGGCAGAAGGGAAGTCGAAAGCTTGACGCACCACAAGGAATAGAAAAAGTGTCTGTAGGTGCGCTTGTGCTCGCAAACGTTAACTTATCAACTCATAAGGTCCCATCCATTGCAACCCCCCCCCCCTTTTTTTAAATAATAATTATAATGATAATAATAATAATAATAATAATAATAATAATAATAATAATAATAACAATAATAATAATATATGTGTATTGATCTGTCATGGCTGAGTCCAAGGACCATGCGCCTCCATCCCTCGACCCAACAGTCACAACAGTGAATGTTTGGGAGGGAAGAGTGACTTGACCACCCCTGAATAGCTACCCGCCCGGCGTGTCGGATACCTTGCAGGGAATAACTGCAAATGATTGATGTTCCCTATGAGAGAGTTCCACAAGACTGGGTATAAGTCGAATGGAGGTACTCAAGGGGGGTAGCAGACATTTCATGCGGTCTGCCAGCGCATGAGGACGTTTTGCGGTAAGTATCTGGGACGCCTCGAAACCCGTCACCACCCCTAGATCTCGGAATGTATATACCCCTTTGACCCCACGTGGTGTATGTCTTATAAAAACAACAAAACAACATCGCCTCGGAACCAGTGGGAAGAGACCCAACCACCTCCTCTTCCCGTGGGGTGCCATACTGTGCACCCCTCCATTAATAATAATAATAATAATAATAATAATAATAATAATAATAATAATAATAATAATAATAATAATAATAATAATAATAAGAATAAGAATAATAATAATAATAATAATAGTGCTTCTCAGTCAATGGCGAATGCATTTCTGCACATGTGCCTCCATCGTCTCACCCGCGAGGGGAGTACGAAGATTTGACGATAGGCTCTACTGACACCCCCGCAAGGCAGCTCCAAGCCTTCCAGACAGACCAATACTTTCAAAGAAAATATCATTTGAAAATACTGGCACCGACGGGAATCGAACCGGCGACAGGTCCCAGATGGTAGACCTTAACCACTGGGCTATCGCGGTGCCACTTAATAATAATAATAATAATAATAATAATAATAATAATAATAATAATAATAATAATAATAATAATAATAATAATAATAATAATAATAATAATAATAATAATAATACTATTTACTATATCTGAGGCGTACTGATGCAGCTAATGGCATATCCTCAACGGACATAAGCCTCCAATACCCTTGTTCGAGGTCCTCCACCCCCCCGTGTCAGTCTCTCGCCTGATGATCGGGGCCACCGATGGAGCTCCTGAGGGCAAGACTGCACTAAGCCGAGGTTATTCCGCAGTCCCAGCAACCTCTTGCAAGACGTCACCGAATGTGCAAGTGCATACACCAAGCGCGGTTGCTAGAGCTGCCTCGAAACCCCACCCATAACAATCTGGTGTCTGCTGGGTCCTGGGCTATCAACCAGCATATGCGGAGTTTAAGATCTTTTACGCGCGCAACGACCCTCCTCCCCAGCATCTACCACCAAAGGGTTATGAGTTGGCGTCACAGTTTAACGCCTTGAGGCCATTGGGCTGGAACTCTGTTTAGCAAGTGTGACTAGGTTTTTTCAATAATAATAATAATAATAATAATAATAATAATAATAATAATAATAATAATAATAATAATAATAATAATAATAATAGTGCTTCTCTGTCAATGGCTGATGCATTTCTGCACATGCGCCTCCATCGTCTCACCCGTGAGGGGAGTACGAAGAATTGACGATAAGCTCTAATGACACCCCCGCAAGGGCAGTTCCAACACTTCCAGACGGGCCGGTATGTTCAATGAAAATACTGGTCCAGAAATAGACCGGTATGTTCAATGAAAATACTGGTGGCACCGACGGGAATCGAACTGGCGACAGGGCCCAGATGGTAGAACTTGACCACTGGGCTATCACGGTGTCCATAAATAATAATAATTATAATAATAATAATAATAATAGTGCTTCTCTGTCAATGGCTGATGCAAATCTGCACATGCGCCTCCATCGTCTCACCCGTGAGGGGAGTACGAAGAATTGACGATAGGCTCAATGACACCCCCGCACGGGCAGTTCCGACACTTCCAGACGGACCGGTATGTTCAATGAAAATACTGGTGGCACCGACGGGAATCGAACTGGCGACAGGGCCCAGATGGTAGAACTTGACCACTGGGCTATCACGGTGTCCATAATAATAATAATAATAATAATAATAATAATAATAATAATAATAATAATAATAATAATAATAATAATAATAGTGCTTCTCTGTCAATGGCTGATGCATTTCTGCACATGCGCCTCCATCGTCTCACCCGTGAGGGGAGTACGAAGAAATGACGATAAGCTCTCATGACACCCCCGCAAAGGCAGTTCCAACACTTCCAGACGGACCGGTATGTTCAATGAAATACTGGTGGCACCGACGGGAATCGAACTGGCGACAGGGCCCAGATGGTAGAACTTGACCACTGGGCTATCACCGTGTCCAATAATAATAATAATAATAATAATAATAATAATAATAATAATAATAATAATAATAATAATAATAATAGTATTGTATTGATCTGTCATGGCCGAGCCCAAGGGCCATGCGCCTCCATCCCTCGACCCAACAGTCACAACAGTG
>WBZZ01002295.1:7500-27500 GCA_019918135.1 Paulinella micropora | reverse complement strand
TGAGAAATTTCAGCCAACTCAAATTTTGGCAACAACAAAAAATAACGTATCTTGCGGTGAAAAGACTAGGGAAGAATTCCGGCCACCCAAAGTTTTGTGCAAAAGCAACGTATTCTGCGGTGAAAGATCTGGGGTCCGGCAGAGCCGAGGTGTAATAGATGTAGTTAGAGGGGTGTTTGGGCCCGCAGGGCATGTGTACCTGAAGCAGTGGGGGGGGGGGGGGGGGGGGGGCCAACGCCAACCGCCTCGCCGCGCTGTCGCGCGGCGAGGCGGGGTTGGCGTAGGGGGCCCCTTTGCAGTTTATAGCACTTAATTTTACACAAAAACTATAACTTCTATAAGAGAATACTTCAGCGGCCCTTGATACGGATAAATTTAAACGGATGTATACGTATTAATATCAAAGTTACTAAATGCAAATAATGTTAATAATTAAATAATTGATATTTCTCTTGTAGTATATACTAGATATTGGCAAAGTTTTGCGACATATGATTGAAGCGTGGCACTTTCTCCGCTTGCATCAACAGATTGCACAATCAATGTCTGGCCTGAGATACGTATCGCTGCATGTGTTGGATTCACGAATGGGACGTGAAAGAACGCTTTGGCAGACGGACTGACATCGTCCCCAAATTGTAGTTGTCCTACACGAAAGTAATTCGCCACTACGCTGCCATCCACATCTGAACATCCCATGAATGCATGGGATGTGTGCGACACGCTGTCTCGCTCGGTGGAAGTCGCGATGGTAGTAGTAGTGGTAGTGGTAGTACTAGTAGAAATAGTATTACAAGAAAAGTGTAAGGACGCAGAAGGCAACGACGAAGACGACACAGCCATTGAAGATGAGGAATAGGGAGGGGAGGGGGACGACAAGGGAGACACACAAGAGGGGGAAGAAGTAGAAGACGGAGGAGGAGGAGGAGCAGATGGAAAAGAAGAAGAAGAAGAAGAAGAAGAAGAAGAAGAAGAAGAAGAAGAAGAAGAAGAAGAAGAAGAAGAAGAAGAAGAAGTAGTAGTAGTGGGAGTGGTGATAGTAGTAGCAGTAGTAGTAGTAGTAGTAGTAGTAGTAGTAGTAAATAAAGGAGTAGTAACCACGACAGTGTTAGCAGTGTTGGACACTCCGTAGCACGTACACAAACCGCGCCACACTGACAGATCACTTGGAGACTTCAGGTTCAACGCCCTGGCCCCTGGACTCTTTTCCTTTTCCAACAGAACATCCAACTCGCATGTACAAAAAGGTGATTTCCTTGTTCGGTCGAATGGCTCGGATGGCTATGATCTTAATCTCCCAGAGGCCCTGGCTGAAAGCAGCCGCTACCTCTCGTAAGCTCTCACTCTCAACTGATGTCGATAACGGTTTCAATAGTATCCTGAACCGCCCCGCGCTTACATATGTTGCTCCATGTAATGTCTGACATTCTTCACTTCCTTACAGTCGTGAAAAATATCATACCTCGCATTTGCATTACTCTTATGGTTTTCATATCGGATATGCTGCTGCGGAATAAAGATTACACTTCTGTAAGCCTCCTTGCCCCCTTTCTCAAGGCCCGATCCGTCTAGTACCTGTATGGTAGCGGGATGATAAAATTCATGCGATTTCTGAGTATCCCAAACACGGTTGACGTCGCAACATTCCACGTAATGCAAGCAATGGTAAACACATTCAGAATCGATCACCTACAGAATTCTTGAGACTTGGAGATGTGACGCTTGGCAAACAAACCATGATCTTCGGTTGTCTTGAGATACGCGTAATCTGATTTCGCAACTGCTGCTGCTGGAAGAAGTTCGTTGTCTGTGCCATAATCCAACGCCGTCAGTAGTTGTACAGCGCTAAACCTGTTAGCAGACGCAAATGGGAGATTTTTCGCTGTTGGCACCATAAAGTAAGCGGTATTTATGCCAGGGCGATCAAGTCCAGTCGCCGATGAACCCACCGCATATGCAATCGTCAGCTTGGCAGGGAGAGTACGGTTCCTTCCAATCTCTTTAACAAATAATTGCTCCGAATGCGGTAGAATCTGCTTCCACGTGTATTCAGGATGTTTTTCAAGCAACTTTTCTAGTCATACAATAGCTTTGTTTAGGTTTCTCACAGTGAAACCACCCCAATCCAAAAGACCACGTGGTACCTTGTATCACGGACAAAGATTAGAACGCAACAAAGAGAGAGAGAGAGAGACAGAGAGAAAAAGAAAGAAAGAGAGAGAGAAAGAAAGAGAGAGAGAGAGAGAGAGAGAGAGAGAGGCTTACCACAGGATACTGCGCACAGAAATTTAATAAAAAAATTTATTTAACTTGGTTGAATCATAGTATTAAGGGAAAGCACAGGATACTGCGCACAGAAATTTAATTAAAAAAATTTATTTAACTTGGTTGAATCATAGTATAAAGGGAAAGCTTGTTAGGCATATGATTGCTTAAGGCAAAACGTTTGTCTCGACAAGCTGAAACTTTGCTCTTTTTTACTTTTTCAAAATTATTCAAAAATTCTGCAGAAAAAAAATCAAAAACACATATTTTTATCCACTTCTCTCCACTTTTCAACATAAAGTATTAAATGTAGTATCTGCGAAACCAAGGGATGTAAGGGAATAAACGACAAGAGCCAGTGGAAAGAGTGTGAGAAGTGTAATAGAAAGTTTCCAAACACTGAATGCTTTAATAATCACATGACAACAAACTGCGATGTAAAAGCGAAATGTAAATCGTGTGGGCTGAATTACAGGAAGAAAGATGAACACAAATGCGGATATGCGAAATGCAGAAATTGTAAACTAGTGAAACCGCTTGAACACCAATGTGAAATAGTCCAAAAAGAAATCTTACAGCCGTCAGAGCAATACATATTCTTTGACTTTGAAGCAACACAGGACACAGGCGAACACATTGTAAATTATGCTGAAAGCCAGTATTACGATGCGAAGGAACCTCCAGTAATTCACAAGAGCATTCAAGACTTTTGTAATTGGGCTTTTGACACTAAGCACAGCGGATTTACCTTTATCGCACACAATGCTCGCGGTTATGATTGTCAGTTTATTCTTAAGTGGCTTGTAGATAACAAACAGACACCATTTGTCATTTACCAAGGCGGTAAGATAATGATGATAACACATAAGAAATACCGCTTCATTGATAGTTTGAGTTTCCTTACGATGCCATTGTCTGACTTTCCAAAGACATTCGGACTAACGGAACTTAAGAAAGGATACTTTCCGCACTTCTTCAACACAGACAAGAACAAAAACTATGTTGGGGTTATGCCACATAAGAAACATTACGGCTACGACACTATGCGAGGAGATAAGAGAAAGGAGTTTTTTAGAATGGTATGAACAACAGGTTAATAATCACAACCATTTTGATATGGCGAAGGAAATCGCTGAGTATTGTCATAGCGATGTTGATATACTTAGAAAGGGTTGTATAGATTTTAGAAAGCAGTTTCTTGAATTCGGTATTGACCCGTTTCAATATACAACTATTGCGAGTTGTGTTATGGCTCTGTATCGTGCTAAGTTTATGCCTGTTAATTCAATTGCGGTATTGAAAGCGGAAAAACAAAACAGGATGGCTTCAAGGGCTTGTGTTGAATGGTTAGCCTACAGAAGTAGACTAGACAAAACAGACATTAAGCATGCCTTCAACGGAGGTGAAAAAATGTTTCAACTCGGGCAATCTCGTGTGTATGTAGATGGCTGGGACGAGAAAAACAAAATCGCTTATGAGTTTTACGGGTGTCATTGGCACGGCTGTCAGAAGTGTTGGAACGGCAATGCAATGAATGCCAAGAAAAATAAGACTATGGGCGAACTATACAAGGAAACAATGAGAAGAGAAAAACAACTGAGCCAACAGGTAAAAGTAATAAGTGTCTGGGAATGTGATTGGAGCCTGATGAAAACCAGTGAAAGACTGGCCGAGGATACCAACGAACGAATTATGGAACAAGAAGGATTAAACCCACGAGAAGCAATGTTTGGAGGTAGAACGAATGCTCTAACATTGTATTGGAAATCACGACACAGCGACGAATACGCGAAATACATCGACATATGCTCACTCTATCCGACCGTCATGTACTATGACCTTTACCCTAGCGGGCACCACGAAATTATCAGACCAAATGATGGTGTGGAACGAAAAGATATGCGAAACAAAATAATAAAAAAGGAATATTTCGGAGTGGCTAAGGTTAAGATGCTACCGCCTAGAGGCTTACTACACCCAGTCTTACCGAAGGCGGACAGAGGCAAGATGGTGTATTACTTATGCGATAAGTGCGGAATGACAGAGCACCACGGCGAATGCAAGCACACCGACAATGAGCGGGCAATAACAGGAACTTGGGCAACTCCAGAAATTTACAAGGCCTTAGATAAAGGGTATAAGTTAATGAAAGTATATGAAGTATGGCACTGGAAAGAACAGAGCAGTAGCCTATTCAAGGAATACATAAAAACATTCTTGAAGGTTAAGCAGGAATCAAGTGGATATCCAGCAGGATGCAATACGGCCGAGGAAAAACAAAACTACATAAGCAGTATGGAAATCAAAATGGGTGTTAAGATGGATGAAAACAAAATAGAAGAAAACTCAGGTCGCCGTGCGGTGGCTAAGTTGTGCTTGAACTCCTTGTGGGGTAAGTTTGGAGAGAAGCAGAACAAAAAACAAAACAAAATGATAAGGGATAAGGAAACCCTATACAAACTAATGAACGATAAATCAGTGGATAACATAAATATTAACATAATCAACGACGAAATAATAGAGGCCAGTTATGATTTAAAACAGGATGCGGTCAGCGACCCGATTAAGACAAATATTGTAGTTGTTCTATTTACTACCTGCCACGCAAGAATGAGACTTTATGAGATGATGGACAGACTAGGCAGGAGAATTCTATACCACGATACGGATAGTGTAATATATACCACAGACCTGACGAAAGGCGAAGATGATGTAAAGACGGGCAAACTACTCGGGGACTGGACAGATGAATTAAAGGGAGCCAAGATAAAGACCTTCGTTGGAGGCGGGGCAAAGTGCTACGGATACTTATTAGATAACGGCAAAGCCTGTATGAAAGTAAAAGGATTTAGTATGAATTATGAGACGAAGAAGGCCTTAAACTTACCTAATATGTTAAGTGTAATCAGTTGCGGGCTTGGTATTAAAAACACAGATTTATTTGAGAAGGGTAAAAATGAACTGGCGGACTTGTTAGAGACTGAGGAAGAATTAAGGATTGCTAAGCGAATTGAGAAGTCTGGAAAAGTAGTTATAATAGAAAACAACAAGATAACGCGAGACAAACAAAAGAAAAAAATAACAAGCGAATACTTAGAAAAGATATTTAGTTTTACATATACAAAAAGACAAGTTATCGGTATTGTAGAGAATGCGATTGAAACAAGACCATTCGGATACTATTAAAGCAAGCAAAAATGAGCGTTATGTTGATTTTTATTTAAAATTCAACATTGGATGAAAGCGATGCTCATAAATATCAATAATTAATTTTTTCTATAAAATATATACCATATACTATACTATGACCGCCCTCACCAGACTATGCGAGAAGTTTGAGAAACTCTCTATTGAAAATAAAAAAGAAACATTTTCTCTTACCGATGTTAAAAAGATAATTACTGACGAAATCCAAATTATTGAAAATGTGCGGGCTGGCAAGCCAAAGGATACTTTTCCATTCGGTAAATATCGTGGCAAGAAAATTCAAGATGTAGCGGTTATTGATAAGCCATATCTTGAATGGGTTTTGAAACAGCCGTGGTTTGAAAAATTTACTGACATTCAAAGTGAAGTAAAAAAATACATTTAATAAAAATTATTTTGTAGTATATATATACTTTGTTTTGGACTACTTCCAAAACAAAAACAATGACCGACCTGAGCACCAAACAGGACTACTTGAATGAAATTGAAAAATGGAACCTTGATGGAGATGTCAAAAAGCCAACCATTAAATGGACTAAACCCGACATTGTTTCTTTTTATGAGCAATATAAACCACGTGATGACAATGTTAAAGTAGTTATGCAAGATAAATCAACATTAGACACATTGACGAAAATGATGGAGGAAGAAAGCAAATTGTTGTTTTGTACTACCTCCAAAACAACGATACCTTTTACTACTGCTGATTTAAAAGAAACGGGGATTACTGAAATAAAGGCTAAGGTCGGCGAAGAGATAGAGAATGCTACATGTACAGAAGAAGGTTGTATATTAAAGAAAGATGTTGTTCTTCAATATGGTAAGTATAAAAAAATGAAAATTGAAGATGTCGCTAAGACTGACAAACCATACCTTGAATATTTAATTCAACAACCTTATTTTAATAACAAAGATGCGGTAAAAAAATATTTGTAATAATTTAGAAATTAGACTTTCATTTTTTTTGTTTTTAATTCCATCCACATCAATGATCCTCAATAAAGTTCGCGATTACATTAATATTGCTGCCAGCACCTGCCGACACAGCCTTCTGTGTGAATGTCAAAACATCACTCGGCGTTAATTGAATGTCATAAGATCTGAGATTAATCTGCTGTGTTGATGTGGCATTTACATAAATCTTAAAAATTGTCGTTCCGTTGGCGATGGCCGTCGCTTTTGTGTCTGTATCTACGATTGAAGTTGTGGCATCAACATCAGCAAAACCAGCCCCTGTTAGCGTCCCATTCAATACCATTCTGACGACATTTGACTTAGTATCTTCATTTGTAATACTTACCAAGGAAGGAAAAACATTTGAATAGTTGGTTAGGCTATTATTGAATAGTGCTTTATTCCTGATACTTAAAATGGGGCTTTCAGTGATGCTTGTTTTTTCGTCTCCTTCCGCAGTATTTGTAATACTTGTATTAATAGTATTTGACCCCTCAATAAATAAACTAGCACTCGCTGTTTTAAGAATTTGTATTCCAGTCTTTGCATCATTTCTCATTACGGCTGTAAAGGGTAATGTCGTATTTCGCAGGCTTACACCTTCATTCGCATTCGCATACTCAATCATATGAACTAATTGAAATAATCCTGTTATGGGATTTTCAATTTAAAACTTAATAGCACCAAACCCAAGATACTGAAATTGAATTTGAAATACATTTCCTTTGCTCCAATCTAAGTCTGGCATAGCATAATTTCCATCGCAAGGGTCGTCCCAGTCTGCTTGGTCAATATAATCTACAGCACCTCCCGCACAATGTGCAATATTTATTCCTGCTTGATTTTTGTAAAAATAAAATCCATCGTTAAGGTCATTTCCTATTCCAATAAATGAATAGTAATCTTTTGTATCATCCGTTGTCCATATAGCAGTAAAGCGGGCGAGGACGCCAGTTCCAGTTCTATATTTTATTCTCCTTTTACTTACCAGTCTAGCATCTGCCGTAGCATCGGCAGTTGTTTTCAATTCAGCCATATTATTCAAAAATGACACAGACGATTTTGGTTCTGTTTTTGTCCATATCCTAGTATTAATGGTATATAGAAAGATTTCTTGTAATACTGGTGTTAATTGACCTACTACTGCTTCGCCAAAAGCGGTTTTTGAATTATTTGTTTCAATATTACCATCATATCCAACACTGACATTTATAAATTCGCCGTCAGGATTTTCTGCGATTAAGTTTCTCTGGTGGGGCATTGATATTTTATAATGACTCTCACGTTTCACTCACGCTTATTATAAAATATCGTTTTTTTTTTTAATATCAAAAAATAAATATTTTACTTTTCACGATATTTGTAAATTATCTCCAACACGGAGATTCACGAAAAGCGAAGCGAAAGTGTGAATTCACAAATATCTAAGACATCAAAATTTCAATTCCCTTAACAAGCACACTTCGTTGAAGAATGGCGAATGTGTAATGGTTAAGATTAGTTATGCCACCACCACTTGCATTAGGACTTGTAGTTGAAACAAATTCATATCGTCGTTCAGTGTCAAGGCTCAAACCGCTCACCTCATAGCCGTCGGTGTCCTTATCGCACAGCGGGCGGTTATTGTCCCAAGTATCTACGTGGAACCAGTTGTAGTGATAGACGTCGCTGTTTAGGATAGCACTTCCCTTCAACTTATCATTCAAAATCATATAGTCTTCATTCTCAGATGTGTCAATGTCAAATTGTTGAAGGCGTGTCCCATCAAGTGTTGTATAATAACTAATAATTTTAGCATCTGCCCTGTTGTCATTATCAAAAGAAGTATTAGCACTCTCAGTGAAATGAAATGCTGAAGTATAAATACGACGAATTCTTTCACCCTGCGAGCGATTCATCTTAATAACATAATTTTGACTTTGTGTTGAGAGGCTCTGCTTCCAAGCGATAGGATACTCAATCTTAAATGGAAAGCCTTCACCCGCAATCTTTTGCTGGACACCGAGGATGACATTTGGGTCAGTCTCAACAGCAAGAAATAGATTTAGGTTAGAGACGATAGCACCAGAGGTCGTAGCGGCAGCACCAGTTGAAATAGAACTTACATTAGTGCCATAGAATGAAGAGCGGTTGGTTTCAGCCCACACAATTCGCAAATCCAAAATTTCATTAAATCCAATAGTCTTATCCAGTTCAAAAATAGTGCCAAACAACATACCCAAAGGAAACTTAACATTAATAACAGGGGTAGCAGTATTATCACCACCGCCTTCAAAATACTTAGCCTCCTCGAAAGGAACATTAACAAGGCTATAGGTTCCAGCAGTGCTATCAGCGAGAGCGGTATAGACGGGCATTAACAAGAGGCACTTTGTAGTTTGCTTGAACTGCAGCCTTAAGACCTGCTACATCTGCTGCATCAGTAATTGCCTTTCTTTCTGCTACACTTCCGATTTCAACTTTTCCTGCATTACACTTTTGAAGCATAGCACCGCTAGCCACACCACCCCCGTGATTTTCAAGTGCCATAAATTTTTCATACTTCATTTCTGGTTTCCATATCACCTTTGTGTAGTTCCCCACATGTTGAAGATTACACAGATACTGCCCGCTTCGGCTTCGCAATTCAATAGTTTTAATCATAGACAGACAATCCATATAGATACGATTGTAGCGCCCCGCACCACCCGCACCAGACGGAGTGTAAGTAAATCGCAACACACTTCTCGCAAGTTTCAAAGGACGAGTAGGAATTTCAAATGTGTTTTCCATACCACCAGCAGTAGTAAGCGCTACAGGTTGCGAGCCTTCACGGGTGGTACGTTTGCTTAATTCATACTTACCAGTGAGTAGTTCCTTAGTCTGATGGACTAATTCTCCTCCGTATTGGACAGGCATTTTTTGTTTTTGCTTCCTGTAAATAAACTAACTATCTCAAACTTGTTTGAGATTACAATCTATTATGTATAATAGATATATATATATATATATATATATATATATTTATAGAAAAAATAAATAATTCTAAAATGAAAAATAATTACCGCGCTTTCAACAGATTGAAGAATGAATTAAATAAACTAAAGTAATTAGTTTCACGATAAACCAATAATGTCATAACTATTCCCAAACCATTAAGATTAATTGCTTGGTCGTTTTCGTCCGTCAAGTAAAATCTAAATACATTGTTTGAACTCGCAGATAATGTTTTCCCGTATTCACTACCAGAGCCGTCATAAATGACAGAACCAAATGGAATTTCGTTGGCAGTGTATATTTCTTGTAGCACATGATTATCTCCTTCATTCACTAAGTCTGATTGAAGATACAGAGTTTTTTCACCAGTTAGAATAATTACATTTGGCGATTTAATTAAATCATTAGCAAAGAAATATGTTGAATTTCTATCAAAACCCATAACCTCGTGAATACGTGTATCAGCATCAAATATAAACCGCGGTTGAATACCTTTATTCTCTGACACACTGAATGTTAATTTGCCGTCCTCTGGTTCTATGTTGGTATTATTACTGGATACAACATAAGTATAATTATTTGGGCTGTCTGCTGATAACACCTCAGATAGTTTATTTTTTAGATTGTTCATTGTGTAGTTTCCCTCAGGTATCGTAATTAAGGCCTCATATCCGTCTTTGCTAAGTGTAAAGGTATTATATGGTGAAGCCACAGAGTAATACGACTTCGGCACATACATATGAAGAATTTTACAATGTGTTGGATTGTCTAGCCCCTTCATATTGACTTCGTGTGTAAAGTCGCTGTCTGTCCCCGTTATTCGGTTTTTTGTTATTTATGTAATAGATACTACTACTTCTCCCACCTTTGTATTCCATTGTATATTATACGAATAATTTTTATATGAATGTATTAAATCCCTCACCATCTCCATATCCATTTTGTGCTTTCAACTTTTCTGCTTCGTCTTCTTTTAGGTCTGTGAAACCACTGGCGAATTTAAACCTTACACCTTTTGAACGAAGGAGAAGAAACCGCATAGCAAACCAACCACAAGTTGAGGAAGTATCGCTCTGCTCTTTTACTTGATTAACCTTCATTAATAAATAAGTATCGGGGTGGCTTTTATCAATTAGTTGTTTCATTTGTTGTTGAAAGTCTTCCGTTGGTTGGTAAAGCGCTAATGGGTCATACACTTCCACTGACCTGTCTTTATCCAGACTTACCCATATAGCAATCCAATGAGACCCCACTTGTTTGTAATTATCTAAATTCATAATAAATCCGTATCGCTTTCTTTTTTCTGGATTTAGTTTGTAGATTTCATCACTTGCTATCGCTCCGAGATACCATCCATATTTTTTCATTATATCATCTATTTCATTAGTCATCAAACCGCGACCTTCTCCATCTTGTTGCTCTGGTTGCTGTGGCGTCTCCGCGACGCTCGGGGGTATGGTTGTCTCTGGTTGCTGTGGCTCTGGCTCTGGTTGCTGTGGCTCTGGCTGTGGTTGTTCTAATGATGCGGTAATCGTAGGGGGTATGGTTGTCTCCGCGACGCTCGGGGGTAGCGGTTGGGGCATCCCTTCATCAACATTTAAATCCGCTGAAACTTGTTATCCACATTCGGGTCTATTGTCATTTTGCTAGTTAGAGTATTTACAAAGTCCTTTTTGTTCATTGTGTGTTTCCAATCTTTGCGGGATAGATATTTTTTTATTGTTTTTATTGAAAATACCTTATCCATTAATTCTTCTAATGTCTTCGCTCCACTACCTTTTTGTTCAGTAATACCCATAAACTCTTCATATCTAGCATAATCCGCTATTCTTCTTTTCACATTTTGTTCTTCATTTCCAACATCAATATTAAACCTTTTAATCATGTCAATAATCCACTTTGAAGTGTCTTTGTAGTTTAATTTTTTATGACCTTCACTATCTAGTCTCTTTTTTAAAGCCTGTGCTAACTCTTTTATAGTAATGTTTGGGTGATAAGTTTTTGAAAATCCTGAGATTAAAAAATGGTTAAATATTAAATGGTCAAAATGCTTACCCTTTTCTTCTGCTTTCTTTTCTTCTTTTTCAAGTTTTTCTTTATATTCTTCTGCTAACTTTTTCTGTTCCTCTAAAGACGTCGCTGTGGCTATAGCCGTCTGAATATCTTGACTGGCTTTTTGTAAGTCTTTACGACTCATCTTTTTTTATGAAATTATCGGTATATCCTGCTAATTTAAGTGTTTCAATATCTTTCTGCTTTTGCTTTTTTTCTTCCTCATATTGTTCTTTTGTTTTCAATGGTGCTTCATTTTCTAAATTATTTAATGGCGGTGCTTGTGGCGGCGCTCCAAATTGTGGTGCTTGTGGCGGTGCTTGGGGCGGTGCTCCAAATTGTGGTGCTTGTGGCTGTCCATATTGCGGTGGCATAATATATTGATATTGCGGTGGTGGTAATGCTTGTATTCTATTTTTTCTGTCTTCTTCATATTTTACATCCTCTATGAGTTTTTGCTCCCTTCTTAATGTCCTATTTATTTCTTCCTTTCTTTCATTAATCTCTGCCAGTTCTCTTTTATGTTCCCTATCCATCATCTCTTGTCTTTCCTTCGCATCTGCGTCTCCGCGACGCTCCTGCCTCTTTTTCTCCTCTTCTAAATCATCCCTTGCCTTTTTCTCTTTTTAGTCTATCTCATCAATCTTTTCGTATTTCTCTTTTCTGAGTTTGTCTAAGTGGTCATTAATGGCTGTTCTCGAATTCTGCTCAATCTCAGACAGACTCTGGACTTTTCGTAAGTTTTCTTTCTTTGTTCTTGCCCGCTTTGCTTTTGGTCTGCTTAAGTATTTCATAAAAAGTTTAACAATTTGAAGTGTGCTCATATCATTTGTTTTCTTACCAAAATTAAGATAATATTTTTTACCCTTCTGGATAATATACGGCTTCCCGCTTTTATTTCTATAAACCCGCGGGGGTCTTAATTTCTGTTTCTTCACTTTCTTGGTTTTAGAAACCATGTATATTTTAACAAAAAATATTTATACATAATTTCAAACAAATATCTTTTAGAACTTCAAGGCACCACGTCCACTCTGCCTGCCATAACCAAGTTTCGCTGCGGTAGAGCCTATACGAGACGCATATGGAACCCCGACATCACCAAGAGCATTCGCAGTCTTTGAAATAATCTTGTTATCACGAAGAAATTTTTTCACCGCCATTGCCGTTTTCCCCACTTTTCGCCAGTTAATTTTACCTCCAGCCTGTCCCTTGCCCTTCTTCCGAGATACTTTTTTACCTCCAGCCATATTGGTGCTTGAGTTAATAGTTCGTTTGCCGATTGTTGGAATAACTTCAACACGAGTTGTTTTTACTACCATATACTATATAAAAAATAATTAATTCTAAATTTTTTTTTACTTCAACCGATAAGCAAAGTTTTTTCTTAATTCATCATCAACACTTGAGACATAAAGAAAATTAAATCTCTCCTTTGTAGCCTCATGATACTTTTGAAGAAAATAATCAAAGTCAAAAGATAAGTCTAAGTGTTTATACACGAGTTCCATTTTGTCCTGAGACTGACTCGGAAAGATTAATAAATAATCTAACTGCTTAATGGCTTCTGGCCGTAGGTCGTTCAAATACTGACTTGACATAATCACCTTTGATTTATAGTGCCTATTCTTTTTTAACAAATCGCTTACTGACTTGTCTCTTAATCCGCTCCCTAAATCATCCAAAACAAAAACAACCTCTGGCGAAATATACTTACTTGGTCTCTCTTTCGCCTCCGCGGTGCTCTGTTTCTTTTTTTCTTCTTTTCCAAAATAAAGAAATTGTGGCTTCTCTATTTCCTCTTTATCATCCTGTTTAATTTCTCCTTCTTGTTCTTCGTCTGGTTTGTTCAGTTTGTCAAGTTCATAGTCTATCACATTTACACCATCCGATTTAAGAAAGGTATAAATTGCCATTGGGTTGCCTCTGTTCTTAAAGTGCTTTACCATTGCTTTATAAATGTAGTCCTTGTGAATTGTTGAAGCAATAATAACAATACGTGTTTTTCTGTCTGTCGTCCGTTTCAGTATTTCAAAGAGTGCTGTCGTTTTCCCGCTCTTTTTTCTAGCAAGTAGAAATATGTTGGCATACGGCTCATTAAATAATTTATAACCTTTCGCCTGTTTATTACCTTCACCATCCTGCTTCACAGGCTTAACTTTGACATTGCTTATTTTCATCATGATATTTTAGAATTGCGCTTCGTGCTGTCGCACTCTCTCTTATTCTAAAACATCGTTTTTTCTTTATGGTTTAAAATAAATCGGTGTTCGATGTTTATCAATATCTCAAACAAGTTTGAGATTACGAGTATGAGCAAAGCGAATGAGAGTGAAGTTGATAAATATCACCCGACGAATTCCAAACACACAACAATTCTTCCCGCTAATTTTCCTGTGTCAATATTTCCGCTGTCAGTTTCAAGGACTTTAAATGTATATTGTCCGTCCGTCCAACCAACTACACCCAAATTATAACTGAGGTTTGAAATGTTTGCTATATTACTATCCGCAAATGTTCCGATATATCCGATTCTGTCCATATAAAGAATTCTGGTTTTTGTCTCTGTCTGGTCGTTCATATAGTGGATAAATTTTACATTCATTTTGGTGGGTGTGAATGACATTTGAATATTTTTATTAAATGTTTTGCTTCCTCCAGCAAAATCATCGCTCAGAAAAATAATCTTTTGGTATTTATAGTCAGTCATTTTGTTTTGACACGTCAAAAACAAATGGTTATATTACTGATAATAAACTTTTTAATAATCAAAATATTTTCGCGGACTGCCTGCGACTTTTACTCACGGGTAAGTGAAAAAAAGAATATGAGTTGTGTTTATTGTATTCAAAAAGGTATAGATGCTAAATTTAAATGTATTTACAAACCGATGAGTGATTGGTGTGTTAGTTTTGATGAAGCAATGCCTTTAATCTGTGATGGTGATAATAGATGGTATATGACACATATATACGAGTGCTCACTTCTTTGAACTAGAAGGCGATGGAAGCACTATGCCGATGAGTAGTGTAAGGATGCCTACATAAACATTAGCCTGCTCGCAAGGTAAGTTATTTTTAGCGAGTTTTATTAAGCATATTGTAATTATTGCTATAATGATAGACATTTGAAAAAGATATTTAATCATTCTGCTGTCAGTCGGTCTGTTTTTTATGCAACAGCACGACCAGTTATCCTCCAATTCATGCTCTATCTTTTTTTCTTCATTCTTTAGTTCTACTTCAAGAACGCGAGACTTTAATTCGGGAGTTAGTTCGCCATCCATATCCATAATAGGCGGTGGTCTATGAAGTCTGGTTGTATTATTAGCCATTGGTTGGATATACAACGGCTCGTATTTCTGCTAGTTGGTTGGTTAAATTTTGTAGTATATTAAGTACAGTTTTATTTTCTTTTTCTAAATTAACTACCTTTTCTGCCATGTGTTGAAATCCGCTTACCAATATCGGTATAAAACTTGTATATGTTATGCCTTCAAGGTAGCCATTTCCATCATCCGCTTTTATTCCGCTTTCTGATACAAATTCTGGAAAAATTCTTTTTTACTTCGTCCGCAATAAATCCGTGATTCTTTTTTTCTTTCTTTTCGTCTGATTTCAAATAATATGAACAACAATTTATTTTCATTAGTTTCTCGCAACAATCACCGCAGTCTAATGTTTTAATATCTGCTTTTAATCTCCTGTCCGAGGAGTTTGTCCAAGCACCATTTAGAGGAATATAATTATAAGTGCCAGACGGCTCACTTGATGAGTTTGAAGTAGTCCAAGCGTGAAGCAAACCAGTTGTAGAAACAATTACGCCATAATTCGTATATCCTCCTGATTTAAAAAATAGTTGTGGGTCATTAGTAGAAGCGGGTCTTTTTCGTATTGTTAAAGAACCGCTGGATGCTGTTGGGATGACTACCTCTCCCGATGTATTAATGTTCATTGCCTCAGTCTGGGTCATAGTTCCTCCCGCCGCGACACCAGTAGCATATATAAAACTGAGTTTGTCGCCTATTTTGTATATTTGAAAGTTTGAACCGCTGTTGCTTGATTTCCAGTTACTGCCGTCATATTAACAATCGAAACTTAAAGCAATATTGCTGTGTGCCCAGTTCAATAATTGAAATGTTGGATAAGCATCCGCCGTTGTTATTGCCTGCAAGTGTGCTCCTCCGATATTTGAAGCCGTTCCATATAACTCTAAGCCTCCTGTCGCCCCTGTGCCTTTCGTTGTATTGCCAATGATTATTGGCTTGCCTGATGCTGTTGTTATTTTATCGCTCGTTGCCAATGTCGTTGTTGATATCCCCGCATTTGCCGTTATTAATCCACTCGCGGTTGCTGTTGTTGTTGATATCCCCGCATTTGCCGTTATTAATCCACTCGCGGTTGCTGTTGTTGTTGATATACTCGCATTTGCCGTTATTAATCCACTCGCCGTTAGTGTCGTCGTTAATATACCAGCATTTGCCGTTATTAATCCACTCGCCGTTAGTGTCGTCGTTGATATACCCGCGGTTGAAGTAATTGTTGTTCCCGTTATTGTTCCTCCATTTGTTACGTTATTTGAATTCATATCCAAAGCACCATAAAACCGCATACCGCCAGCATTGTTAAAACGGACAATGTCAGACGAAGCACTTTTATTATCCAAAAGTTTTGAAATATAAAGTCCCGCCCCTTTTACATCAGATGCTACATTAGTGAATACATAACCTCGTTGGTTCGCGGTTCCACTTGTAGCGGTATTTAGAGTAAATAAGAAATACTGATAATCTCCTGATGTCTGTGAAAAGAATATATCTCCTCCATTTTGGTTTAATATCCTCGCCCCATTATATGTTATATTTCCTCCATTAGTGATAGTTTGATTATTAAAATCGGCATTGTTCGTTAAAGTTAGATATTTTATCGTAGTGCTCGCCCCATTAAATGTTTTGCTTCCTGTTATGGTTTGGTCTGTTGATAGTTTTACATTTTGCCCGTCCAATGTGTCCGCATACCCTTTTGTCGCTCCGTCCGTCGCTAATGTCGGAGTTCCAAGGTTAGCTATTTTGCTACTATTACAATCTATCCCCGAAGCATTTACCCAACCGACGATTGTCCCATCAATAATAAAACTTATTTTTTTCGCAGAAATTTCAAAGTTGTAATATGTTGCAGTTTTCATATCCAAACTAGCAATTGACCCGATATTACTTGTAGAATTGAAAACGATAAATATTCCCTTTGTTGTTGAATTGATTGAATTTCCCGTTATTTCAACACCACTGCTATATGTCTTAATTCCTGCTATGGTTTGGTTTCCTGTTAGTTTCACATTTTGCCCGTCTAATGTATCCACATAACTTTTGTTTGCTCCGTCCGTTGTTGCTGATGGTGTGGCTAAGTTTGTTATTTTGTTGTTATTCAAAGATAGTGTAGTGCCAGTTGCGGATATAATTAAAGTATTACCCGAATATAACTCTACATACGAACCAGTTATTTGTATCGGATACCAAGTCGCTGTTGCTGTTTTTTGTGAGGCAATCATTCCTATTTTTGTATCAAAGGCTATGCCGATGCCGTCAAAAGTAGTAGGATTGGACGAACCACTTACTTCCAAAGTTGATGTAAATTTTTTATTCCCTGCTATGGTTTGGTCTCCTGTTAGTTTAACCACCGAAGTATCAAGGGCGGAAACATCAACACCATCAACAAGATTAACATTTGTTATTCTTTGACTTTTCATATCAATCCCCGCACTAGCATTTATTATGTTGCTGAATGTTTTGGTTCCTGCTATGGTTTGGTCTCCTGTTAGTTTAACCACAGAAGTATCAAGGGCAGAAACATCAATACCATCAACATTACCAACATTTGTAATAGCAAATCCTCCCATATTTAGTGCGCCTGTCATAGCCGTTGTGCCGTCCTTCGCTAGTTTCGTATCAGTGTATGCTTTCGTTGAAGCATCGCCGTCATAGAATGGTGCTGGAAGTCCGCTGATTGCTGTTGTGCCACTAAAATTTAAAACATTGCCAGTTAATGTTATCCCACTCCCCGTTGTAGAAGCAAGAAGTATGGAAGAACCAACAATGCTTAGTGGATATCCCGTTGCTCCACCTGCCTCCGACGAATAAATAGAACCCGTATTATTGTTGTAATTGAAGAATAACTTACCTGTATTTAATGGATTTGAATCTTTTATACCCAAATAAGTAGTAAATATTTTGTTTCCTGTTATGGTTTTGTCTCCTGTTAGTTTAACCACAGAAGTGTCAAGAGCGGAAACATCAATACCATCAACATTGCCTACATTTGCTACATTTAAACCTCCCATATTCAAATCTCCAAACATCATAGCGAGACCATCCAATCTAAGAAAAGGTGAAGCAACATTTCTCCATTGCCCTTGCTATAAATGAGCAGTTGGTTATCTGCTGGTGTGCCTGTAATTAACACATCGCTGTGTGTATTAATTGAGCCATCCGCGGACACTTTATCATTATTGTCTTCGTGCTCTGATATCCAAGTATCAACATCTTTCGTATTTAATAAATTAACTCCCGTTATATTCAAATTACTGCCCATACTAATGTTGCTGAATTCATCAACATTTATAGGAAAGGTTTTATTTACCCAGTTGATTGAATTATATGTTAGATAACTATTCATTGCGATTGGTGCGGTTATGACTACATCTGTGAGTGTATCAATTGAGCCGATTGTTGTATTTCTCCATTTACCATCTACATCATTATATGTTAAGTATTGACCGACTGCTGGTGCGGATATGTTAGTGTCTATCAAATTGTATAGACTGGTTTGGTGCGGATTACTTGTATTGGAGCGGTGTTGAGTTGAAGACTTAACCTCGTCGTTGTCCCTTACTCGTTGTTCTGTATAGTATAAATTCTTTCCTTCTTTGACATCTGTTGTTGATTTGGTAGATAATCTTGTATCGAACCGCCCGTCAGTGTAATAAAGATTTACTGGGTCGGCATCTTCTGGCACTCTGTCTGTGTTTAAGCCTACTATGTTGGTATTGGTTAAGTCAAGGTTAGCTATGTCCAGACTATCAACAGCCAACTCATTAAGGCCTAAGAGTGATTTATAGTTTGACATTATATTAATTAATTATTAAAAAAATACTAAAATATATTAATCTTAGTATAGAATGCAGTCTGCTGAAGCGAGTCGCAAGAATTGGGGTAAGGCTGTGGAAAGTATTAAGAGCAAAAAGCAACAAAAGATTGAAATAGCAAAAGAGAAATTAGCAAAGTGTAGAAATGCTTATGTAGGTGATGATGAAGAGATGGAGGAAAAGATAAACCGCATGGCTGAAATGGGTGTTGCTAGTGATATCATTAATGGAAAATACCAAGATGATACACCAGAAGAAAGCAGTGAGAGCGATGAAGAATGTGATTTTACCTACATTATCGCTGAAAAGATGGCTAAGATGAAAATTAAAAGAGCGAAGGTAGAAACTAAGAAAACAAAGAAAAAGACTATTAAGAAAACTGAGCCTGAGCCTGAGCCTGATGATAGTGAAAGCGAAAGTGAATGCAACTAAAAAAGGAAATGCTAATTATAATTTTGGTTTGGTTGCTATTAATGTTTATAGCCGTCGTGGATGGGTAAAGCCAGTAAAAAATAAAACGACTGGATATGTATTGGAATGATTGAAAAAATATTTACTAAAGAAGTGCCAGAAAGAATTACTTCAGACAACGGCTGTGAATTTAAGGGACAAGTCGCTGAATACTTCAGACAAAATAATATTGAACATAGAACAGCACAAGTAGGCGACCACATAACAATGGGTATAGTGGATAGATTTATTAGAACGATAAGAAATGAATTGAATTTAATATGGGAGTATAATGAAAAATTTGCTTGGGTGCCGATTATTCACGAAGTTGTTGATGCTTATAATAAAACATTTCATACTACAATACGAGCCGTGCCTAATGATGTTTATGATGGTACTGAAAAGAATACTCAAGAAATATACAGAAATACTTTAATTAATGAATTTCCAAAAGGAACCAGAGTAAGAAAAGAACTAGAAATGATTATTTTTTCAAAGGGCGACAAGCAATTCAGTAAGACTATATTTAAAGTCCAAGGCAGTAAAGGCTTCAAGGTTATTCTATCCGAAGAAGACTTAGTTAGACCTAGTGAATTATTAAAAACTTATATTGATGAGCACCCCGAAGAGGAAGAACCTAAGGAGCAGTTAGCGGATAAAGTTAAACAAATTACGAAAGAGAAAAAATATTAATTTATTAAAATCACTTGAAATTAAACCGGAGAACATAAGAAGCAATCAAAGAATAAAAAAGAAAAAAGAAGTGTTGGATTTGTAATTTAATTAACCAATCATAACATCTTTATTTTTGAAGTAGTCGAAAAAAAGAAAACCATTATTAGGCTTCTTCAGTTTGAAAGTAAGCATTGTAAATAGTCAATGCTTCAAGGTTGTAATATGCAATGATTTTTACAAGATTGTCTATCAAACGAAAAAGTTTGACAGAGTTATCAGGATAG
>WBZZ01002294.1:55000-79507 GCA_019918135.1 Paulinella micropora | reverse complement strand
AGTAATGTTCTATGCCGTCACTTCCTTTATTCCACCGATTGGTGTGGAGACTTTCCTTATGGAATGGAGGACTGGATGCACATGGCCTTTTGGCTCAGCAATTGGCAGGAGATACACTATTATTATTATTATTATTATTATTTTCGAGGCAGCTCTAGCAACCGCGCTTGGTGTATGCACTTGCACATTCGGTGACGTCTTGCAAGAGGTTGCTGGGACTGCGGAATGACCTCGGCTTAGTGCAGTCTTGCCCTCAGGAGCTCCATCGGTGGCCCCGATCATCAGGCGAGAGACTGACACGGGGGGGTGGAGGACCTCGAACAAGGGTATTGGAGGCTTATGTCCGTTGAGGATATGCCATTAGCTGCATCAGTACGCCTCAGATATAGTAAATATGCCTTGGAGTGTTGACTGTGACATATTTGAGGGAAATCCCGATGAAAAAACCTAGTCACACTTGCTAAACAGAGTTCCAGCCCAATGGCCTCAAGGCGTTAAACTGTGACGCCAACTCATAACCCTTTGGTGGTAGATGCTGGGGAGGAGGGTCGTTGCGCGCGTAAAAGATCTTAAACTCCGCATATGCTGGTTGATAGCCCAGGACCCAGCAGACACCAGATTGTTATGGGTGGGGTTTCGAGGCAGCTCTAGCAACCGCGCTTGGTGTATGCACTTGCACATTCGGTGACGTCTTGCAAGAGGTTGCTGGGACTGCGGAATAACCTCCGCTTAGTGCAGTCCTTGCCCTCAGGAGCTCCATCGGTGGCCCCGATCATTAGGCGAGAGACTGACACGGGGGGGTGGAGGACCTCGAACAAGGGTATTGGAGGCTTATGTCCGTTGAGGATATGCCATTAGCTGCATCAGTACGCCTCAGATATAGTTTTATTATTAGTATTATTATTATTATTATTATTATTTGTTATCATTTAATCGGTCACCTCCACAAAATGTGGTCAGGTTACCATTAAATTACATGTGCGGCGCGCCAAATTTGACGTGTTTTGCGCGCTCGCCGGCCCGGGCTCGGCTCGCCCGCAAAACACGTCAAATTTGTGGCTAGCCGCATAATATACTATTGTCAGGTCTGTTGCCGCGTGGTACGTACACGGGCGACACGCGTCAAGGCCACCGCATAGACTATATCTGGGCCGTGGACTCGCTCAAAGTGCCCGTGGGCTGCGCAGCGGACGTTGCCAAAATGTCCCTGCCGGATGGCGCGAAAGAGGCAGCGGGCGGTGTTCAGGACAAGGAAGGGGAAGAGGACGAGGAAGAGGAAGAGGCGGTTGCGCGATGGCTGTCGCTTGGGAAAGTGGAAATAGGTATATTCAGAAATATATACACGAACATGGATGTATGCATGTATACATACATACATACATACATACATACATACATACATACGTACGTACGTACATACACACATGCATACATGCATACATACCTACATACATACATACATACATGCATGAAGTAGGTTCCGAAGTGATGCAGTCGTCAACAATGCCTCCCCAACGTATGTATATGTAATGTAATGTAATGTAATGTAATGTAATGCAATGTAATGTACTGTACTGTACTGTACTGTACTGTACTGTACTGTACCGTACCGTACCGTACCGTAACATAACGTAACGTAACGTAACGTTATGTAATGTTATGTAATGTTATGTATGTATGTGTATATGTATGTAATGTTATGTAATGTTATGTATGTATGTGTATATGTATGTGTATATGTATGTGTATGTGTATATGTATGCGTATATGTATGTGTATATGTATGTGTATATGTATGTGTATACGTATGTGTATATGTATGTGTATGTATGTGTATATGTATGTAGAGGTGTATGCGTATATGTTTATGTATGTATGCATGTATGCATGTATGCATGTATGTATGTATGCATGTATGTATGTATGTATTTATGTATGTAAGATACATACATACATACATGCATATTCTCTCAGAGTTGTCGTCGGCTTGTGCTTGCGCTGCTGTGTATGCATGCGTGGCATACATTACATACATACATACATACATACATACATACATACATACATTACATACATACATACATACATACATACATAACATGCATGCATACATACATACATACATTACATACATACATTACATACATACATACATACATACATACATATGTATGTATGTATGTATGTATGTATGTATGCACGCATGTACAGCCGACGACTATTCTGACGGTGGCACTTCAGACCGGAACAACGACACATCGTCCTGCTCCCTGTCTTCTTCTTCTTCTTCTTCTTCTTCTTCTTCTTCTTCTTCTTCTTCTTCCTCCTCCTCCTCCTCCTCCACCACCACCACCACTTCCTCCCCCCCTCTTTCCCCCCTCCTCCCCCTCTTCTCCTGTTACCACCCCACCCTCCTCCGTTCGCACACAACGAAGAAAAGCCACACCCACCCTTGAAGCATACGACACGCTTGTCTTTGCCAAAGTCGTGTGCGATTGGATCGAGGTACGTATCTATCTATCTATCTATCTATCTATCTATCTATCTATCTATCTATCTATCTATCTATCTCACGCTTGTCTTTGCCAAAGTGTGCGATTGGATCGAGGTACGTATCTATCTATCTTATCTATCTATCTATCTATCCATGTATATATCCATCTATCTATCTATCTATCTATCTATCTATCTATCTATCTCACGGTTGTCTTTTCCAGAGTCGTGTGCCATTGGATCGAGGTGCCTATCTATCTATCTATCTATCTATCTATCTATCTATCTACCTACCTACCTACCTACCGACCTACCTACCTACCTATCTACCTACCTATCTACCTATCTATCTATCTATCTATCTATCTATCTATCTATCTATCTATCTATCTACCTGTGTGTGTGTGTGTGTGTTTTGGGGGGGGGGGGGGGGTAGGGAATCAAGAGGCAGTGAATAGGGAATAAGGAGGGCAGTGAGAACAATCTGTGTGTGTGTGTGTGTGGGTGGGGGGGGGGGGGGGGGGGGTGATAGGGAATCAAGAGTCAGTGAGTAGGGAATAAGGAGGGCAGTGTTTCACACATACATATAAACAACCTACATATCTCTCCTAGATGATGATGGATGAAATGGAGCTGCGCAGTACATATGATGATGATGATGATGATGATGACGACGATGATGACGATGATGATGATGACGATGATGATGATGATGATGATGATGACGACGACGATGATGACGATGACGACGACGATGATGATGATGATAAAGCTCCATCGAGAAGTAAACCTAACCACATACATGACTGACATATCTACCCTAGGTGTTGGATGATGTGGAGCTGTCAGACCATTACCCCACCGCTGCCCATCTCCGCATTGCACCCGACGAACAACTCAGCAACGACAAAGAGGTATGTAATATGTATATCCATATGTGTATCTACCATTACCCCACCGCTGCCCACCTCCGCATTGCACCCGACGAACAACTGAGCAACAACAAAGAGGTATGTAATATGAATACCCATATGTGTATCTATCTGCCCATTTCCGCATTGCACCCGACGAACAACTGAGCAACGACAAAGAGGTATGTAATATCTATATCCATATGTGTATCTATATGTATATGTATATTGCATCGCACCCGAAAAGGAACTGAGTACTGACAAAGAGGTCTTTGCTGAAATCTATCTTATCTTATCTATCTTATCTTATCTTATCTTATCTTATCTTATCTACCTACCTATATATCTATCTATCTATCTATCTATCTATCTAGATTCTATCTATCTATCTATCATCGGGCTAGGTCCCTTCGGGGGTTTAGGCCTTATACAATGTCATCATTGTAGCTTGCGCTAGCTTACGGTGCTCAAAACACTTGGACTAACGGCTTCCTTTTCTTTCTCTTCTTCCTTATCCTCCTCAAGACCCCTCTCTCCATTTCCAGATTGCCTTTTTCTTGAACGACCTACCTCCTATTCTTTTTTCCAGAACACAGTCTACCCGTGATTCCCATCCCGGACACATGCACAGTATACAAATTGTTGTTTGATGTGAAACTGCGTTCCTTTGCAACGACTACATTCCTTTTGCGATATCTCGTCTATCTATCTATCTGTCCGTCTGTCTGTCTGCCTGTCTGCCTGTCTAACTATCTATCTATCTATCTATCTACCTACCTACCTACCTACCTACCTATCTATGTATCTATCCCAACAGGCGGGCGAACAGACCGTAGGGGCCGGGCTGGGGCAAAAAGGCAACGCACAGGGACAAATTGGCAATGGCGGCGCGCAGGCCAAACAAAACACACACGGCAAGCAGAAGGTAGCGGAACGAGGCGAGGGTCGTGTGACGCTCTCTCAGCTTTCCCGAGAGGAGTGCTTGCCCGTCTCGGCCGCAGGCGCTGTGCCAATCTCAGGACATTCCTCACAGGTTGTGAGTATTTTACTGCATATACTACTATTGTCTTTATTGTCGAATGCATTGGCGCAATTTCCCCATGTTTTGCCTTAATTGTCCAATCTATTGCCTTAGTTGTCCATCTGATCTTTTGCCTCAATTGCCTCATCTCTTGCCTCCATTGTCCCATCTCTTGCCTTAATTGTCCCATCTCTTGGCGCCATTACCCTATGTTTTGCCGGTTCAGGCCTCCAGCACGGCCGCTTCAACCACGTCCTCCTCCCCCTCCTCCCCTATCTCTTCTGTCACTTCCTCCCCCTCCGCCTCACCCTCCAACGCCAATGTCAACATCAGCTCTAACCGGCCCCCCCTCTCCCAGCAGCGGGACAAGGTAACAAAGCTTGTAGAAGGAGGAGAACAGAGGAAGAAAGAAGTACATACATTCTCTCTCCCTCCCTCTCTCTCTCTCTCTCTCTCTCTCTCTCTCTCTCCTCTCTCTCTCTCTCTCTCTCTCTCTCTCTCCTCTCTCTCTCTCTCTCTCTCTCTCTCTCTCTCTCTCTCCCTCTCCCTCTCCCTCTCTCTCCCTCTCCCTCCCTCCCTCTTTCCCTCTTTCTCTCTCTCTCTCTCTCTCTCTCTCTCTGTCTCTCTCTCTCTCTCTCTCTCTCTCCTTCCCTCCCTCCCTCTCTCCCTCCCTCCCTCCCTCCCACTCTCTCTCTCCCTCCCTCCCTCCCTCTCTCTCCCTCCCTCCCTCTCTCTCTCCCTCCCTCCCTCTCTCTCTCCCTCTCTCTCTCTCTCTCTCTCTCTCTCCCTCCCTCCCTCCCTCCCCCCCCCCCCCCCCCCCCCCCCCCCCCCCCCCCCCCTCTCTCTCTCTCTCTCTCTCTCGCTCTTTCCCTCTTCCCTCCCCCCCCCACCCCCCCCCCCCCTCTCTCTCTCTCTCCCTCCCTCTCTCTCTCTCTCCCTCCCTCTCTCTCTCTCTCTCTCTCTCTCTCTCTCTCTAGAATCGCCTCCCAGATCCACTTCACCTACCAGCGAGCAGGACGCAACATCAACATCAACGCACGACACGCAACAAGCAACAAGACACACCTCAACACACGACCACACACAGTCATCGCGAATAGCCATCGATAGCCATCGTGACCACGCACAGTCATCGCGAATAGCCATCGATAGCCATCGTTCGCTTTTCACCTCGTGGCGGTCTCCACCCTTCGCCTCTTCTTCTTCTTCTTCTTCTTCTTCTTCTTCTTCTTCTTCTTCTTCTTCCTCCTCCTCCTCCAACACCACCACCACCTCTTCTCCCTCTTCTTATATTTACTCTTATTCCTATTCCTACGCCTCATCCGCCATGGCTACAACAACTACCACTACCACTACCGTCATATGTGCTGCTGCTGCTGCTGTTGCTGATGGTGATTCTGGCGGAGATGCTGCTACCACCACCGCAACTGCTGCTGCTGTTGATTGTAATAATAATCCTGCTGCTGCTGCTGCGACAAATTCTTCTACAACCACATCTACCCCAATTGCTGCTTCGATTGCTGGGGCAAGCACTACCTGTTCCTCCTCTTCCTTAAGCTCAGCAACCACAACAACTGCAACAACAAGCTCAACACCAACTACAACCACAACAACAAGCTCAACAACCACAACAACAACAGCAACAACAACAACAACTAGTCCCATTCCCCCTCTCCGCGATCTCTCCTCCCCCCACAACAACATCAACCACAACCACAACCCCTACTCTGCCTCCCCTCTCTCTTCTCCTTCTCCCTTACCGGAGACTCTATTTTCCCCGGAGATGTCTTCCGAGTCTTCTGCAATCTTTTTTGCTTGCGACCCTGCCACTCTGATACAAAAGGTAGATGGATAGGTAGATAGATAGATGGATTGATTGATTGATTGATTGATTGATTGATTGATTGATTGATTGATTGATTGATAGATTGATTGATAGATAGATAGATAGGTAGATAGATAGATAGGTAGGTAGATAGATAGATAGATAGATAGATAGATAGATAGATAGATAGATAGATAGATAGATAGATAGGTAGGTAGGTAGGTAGGTAGATAGATAGATAGATAGATAGATAGATAGATAGATATTATTATTACTATTATTATTATTACTATTATTATTATTACTATTATTATTGTTATTATTATTATGGACACCGTGATAGCCCAGTGGTCAAGTTCTACCATCTGGGCCCTGTCGCCAGTTCGATTCCCGTCGGTGCCACCAGTATTTTCATTGAACATACCGGTCCGTCTGGACCAGTATTTTCATTGAACATACCGGTCCGTCTGGAAGTGTTGGAACTGCCCTTGCGGGGGTGTCATTACAGCCTATCGTCAATTCTTCGTACTCCCCTCACGGGTGAGACGATGGAGGCGCATGTGCAGAAATGCATCAGCCATTGACAGAGAAGCACTATTATTATTATTATTATTATTATTATTATTATTATTATTATCCCCGAAATGTGTTGGGAGTAGGGGGGGGGGGGGGGGATTGTGACAATTCCCCCCCCCCCCCCCACACACACACCACTTTTCCGCACCCCTGTCGGAATAAATCAGGTTTGTGGGAACGAGGAGAAGTTGCGAATATTGACAGGGTGGCTAGCCCCAGACTCGATGTTGAAGCTGATATAGTTTTTTCTGGTATTCACGCAAATATTTGCGTTAGGGTAGTGTCCTGAATGCCGAAATTCCTTGTTTTTTTGGCCTATTTTTTGCACCCTCGTCGGAATAAATCATGGTTTGTGTGAACCAGGAGGAGTTGGGAGCTCATATTGACAGGGTGGCTAGCCCCAGACTCGATGTTGATGCTGATATAATTTTTTTGGAATTCACGCAAATATTTGCGTTAGGGGAGTGTCCTGCATGCCAAAATTCCTTGTTTTTTTGGGAGTACTTGCCGGTACCTCCGGCCATTCAACGTACCCTGTCGACGGGGAGGGGGGGGGGTCCGGTGGCCCTCCCCCCTGGAACCCCAGCCCTGCAATAGTTCGTACCCGTTTTGGTCACGGGTGACACAAACCAGAAAATTGATGTCGTTGTGCCACCAGGCGCCGTTTGCGCACACCAGAGGGATTTAGCGCTGATTTGGTGTATCTGACACTTGTTAATTAGCTCTCTTCGAAAATATAAAAAGTTGTGTCGCCGGGTGGCGTAAAAACTAGAAAATTCACGTTTTTGCGCCACCAGGCGCCGTTCGCGCACACCAGAGGGAGTTTTGAGGCTGATGTTTGGTGTACCCGACACCTCTCGGTGAGATCTCTTCGGAGATCCAAAAGTTTTGGTGCCACCAGAGCTTATACTTGCGTTCTGCTGGTACCTCCGGCAATTGAATGTACCCTGTCGACGGGGAAGGGGGGTCCGGAAGGCCCTCCCCCCGGGAACCCCAGCCCGGCTATTGTACGTACCCGACGCGAATCAGCCGGCACCAAAATGAATGGCTGAGAATGCTCCAAGGCTCTAAGAGTTGTGCCAGAAGGGTGTATCCGGTTACCTCCGGCAATTGAACGTACCCTGTCGACTGTGGAAGGGGGGGGGGCCTTTCCCCGGGAACCCCAACCCCGGAGTTGTACGTACCCGAAGCGAATTTGCCGGCACCAAAATGAATGGCTGAGATTGCTCCAAGGCTGTCAAAGTTGTGCATGTGAGAATGAGAGGCAAGAGGGGGGGGTTGCGCACCGCAAACCATCCTTTCAGGTGCTGGCACAGCCCCTAATTATTATTATTACTAGTAGTAGTGTAGTAGTAGTAGTAGTAGTAGTAGTAGTAGTAGTAGTAGTAGTAGTAGTAGTAGTAGTATTGTTATTATTATTATTATTATTATTATTATTATTATTATTATTATTATTATTATTATTATTATTATTATTTACTATATCTGAGGCGTACTGATGCAGCTAATGGCATATCCTCAACGGACATAAGCCTCCAATACCCTTGTTCGAGGTCCTCCACCCCCCCGTGTCAGTCTCTCGCCTGATGATCGGGGCCACCGATGGAGCTCCTGAGGGCAAGACTGCACTAAGCGGAGGTTATTCCGCAGTCCCAGCAAGACGTCACCGAATGTGCAAGTGCATACACCAAGCGCGGTTGCTAGAGCTGCCTCGAAACCCCACCCATAACAATCTGGTGTCTGCTGGGTCCTGGGCTATCAACCAGCATATGCGGAGTTTAAGATCTTTTACGCGCGCAACGACCCTCCTCCCCAGCATCTACCACCAAAGGGTTATGAGTTGGCGTCACAGTTTAACGCCTTGAGGCCATTGGGCTGTATTATTATTATTATTATTATTATTATTATTATTATTATTGGCACCGCGATAGCCCAGTGGTTAAGGTCTACCATCTGGGACCTGTCGCCAGTTCGATTCCCGTCGGTGCCAGTATTTTCAAAGGATATTTTCTTTGAAAGTATTGGTCTGTCTGGAAGGCTTGGAGTGAGAAGCACTATTATTATTATTATTATTATTATTATTACTATTATTATTATTATTATTATTATTATTATTGCCCTATCGCCAGTTCGATTCCCGTCGGTGCCACCAGTATTTTCATTGAACATACCGGTCCGTCTGGAAGTGTTGGAACTGCCCGTGCGGGGGTGTCATTAGAGCCTATCGTCAATTCTTCGTACTCCCCTCACGGGTGAGACGATGGAGGCGCATGTGCAGATTTGCATCAGCCATTGACAGAGAAGCACTATTATTATTATTATTATTATGATTATGATGATTATTATTATTATTATTATTGCTGTTGACATTCAAGACAACAAAAAAAAATTATTTTTCTGTTTTGGTTGGAATTTCAGTTTTGGTTGGAATTTTGATTTTGGGTGAAAATTTGAATTTTTCAAATTAACGGCTATATTCGTCCGCAAAATATCGTAAATTTTCGCGAAATGTTACCGTTAAATTTGAAAATTTGAATTTTTGTCACAAAAATGAAAAAACTGTCACAAAAATGAAAAACTAATTTTTGTTGTTGTCTTGAATGTCAACAGCAATATTATTATTATTATTATTATTATTATTATTATTTCTTATTTCTATAGCAGTCATCGCCGTCTCACTCGCGGCGCCGTGAGCTGTCTTCCAACTCCGTCAACGACCCGTCGGACCTCTCTGAGTTCTCATTCGAAGACGAAGAAATGTTCCTAGAGCTGCTAAGCACAGGAATGTGAGCCTCGTCCTCATCCTTCTCATCCTCCTCCTCCTCTTTTCATCGTGAACATCATCATTAGCATCATCATCATCAGCAGCAGCAGCATCTATATGTGTATATATAATAATTTTTAACATACGTATCTTCACACTCTCCTCCTGTACTTCATCCAAACTGCCCTGGCAGGTTTGCGGCAGACACCCTGTACTTTCATATCGAATCGAATACTAACTAATAGTATCTAGCATTTGATAAATGTTATTATTATTATTATTATTATTATTATTATTATTATTATTATTATTATTATTATTATTAGATTGATTTGATTAAAAATCATTCCTTGCGTGTCGTGTTTCAAGCGTGAGGTCGTGTTTATGCAAGGAATACTAAAAAATATTAATATTTTGTTTATGTTGTCGCTAATAATATTACATAATATTATTACTATAATCGTCCCGAAATGTTATATATTAATAAATATTGTCGAATTGAATTACCCGTTCTCAGACAGCCTACCACAGTACTGCCATGGTAGGTCTTTATTGATAATATATTCAGTCATACCTGCCCACTCCAATCACAAGTACATATTTTCTCCATATCACTCTGAGTGTAACTGCGAATTCAAAGCTTTGGCGGTTCGGGTGGCTTAGGGTTTGTACTACTGAGAGGCGCCGGTTATGAGAGGGGGTTAAGTTCAATTTATTAGAGATAATGAATACGTCACTAGGCCAAAACCCCAAACCGACAAATATTTGAATTCACCGTTACACTTACAGTGATATAGAGAAAATAGGTAATTGCATTAGACAATTAATTAGACCCTCCTCAGCTATGTCCATATTGCTATTTTATACGTTAGCCTTATTCGTTACGGTTAGTAGCATTATTAGTTATTAATACAGTCATTTAGAGTATCTTTTCTGGTACTGGTGGCACTAGCTTTTTACCATTACCATTATTGCACATATCAGGCCGTTTCGTGTGTCATTTTCTGGAGGTACATCTTTTGTGTGACGTCGACAGTTGGACTGGCGGGAATTGTTCAGTATTGTTAAATTCTTTTACGTGGGAAGCAGTTGGCAGGTAGGAGGGGTACGCCCCGAGTTCCGGTCGCCGTTTGCCAGAAGTCGCGAGGGTTTTCTCCCAACGGGTTATTGTATCGAGCCCAGGCTTGGAGCGTGACCTGTGCAACGGATCGCAGAGGAGAACCTTCGTTAAAGGGGTGAGGGGTCCATCTTAAGTGACCCCATAACAGGAAAGTGCGTATTTTCAAATTGTGTGGCTACAGCTGATCACTGTAGACACTATCCACGCTCTGCTTTGCTGGTGTGCAGCGCAAGGGCAAGGTGGGGGACAGGACAGAGAGCAAGACACCGAAGCGTACAGGGCGCAGTGCGGGAGGGTGAGCCTCCCGTAGTAAAGGGTGTTGTGCTTTTGTCAGCTTGGTGACCGTGGCTAGTTGTGTCGGATGTGGTGTCAGTTGGGATTGAGCACCCACTACCACGGACACAACAAGTTGCAAAGCCAGATTACAAAGTAGTAGGCCAGTTGTGAGTTTGCCGTGGTAACTGGCGGGATTGAGCACCACTGGCCCACGGGACACAACAACCTACATTACAAAGTTATTGTTCAGTGAGCAGTATGCCAGTTGTGAGTTTGCCGTGGTAACTGGGGGATTGAGCACCCCTGGCCCACGGGACACAACAGCTTACCTTGCAAAGTTATTGTCGCATTCGTACTGCATCATCGCATCTACTCCTTGTGTCGCTGTTGTGACTGTGTGAGGAGTGAGAGGTGTGGTGAGGGCGTGAGCTCTGAAGAGCAGTGCATAGGACACGAGGGGAGGAGCGAAAGGTGAGTGTTTAGGTGGTTGTACCAAAACAACTACAAATCTAGGTAGGTTGAAGAACTGACTTTGCAGATAGAGCTGCTAGTAGGTGGAAAGCTATCATAGGTGGTAGCTGAGGTAGCCTCAGTGTAGTTTGAGCATTAGAGTCAGTGGTAACACGCGTGGTTGAAGAGAGAGAGAGAGAGAGAGAGAGAGAGAGAGAGAGAGAGAGAGAGAGTAAAGGGTGGTGTGGACAAGCAAAACACTATTCTCTGTAGTGTGTATGTAATAATAATAATAATAATAATAATAATAATAGTGCTTCTCTGTCAATGGCTGATGCAAATCTGCACATGCGCCTCCATCAATAATAATAATAATAATAATAATAATAATAATAATAATAATAATAATAGTGTATCTCCTGCCAATTGCTGAGCCAAAAGGCCATGTGCATCCAGTCCTCCATTCCATAAGGAAAGTCTCCACACCAATCGGTGGAATAAAGGAAGTGACGGCATAGAACATTACTCTAGGAGCTTTATACCAATCAGCCCATGGAAAGGACCGATGGCCTATGTACTCCCTAAATAATAATAATAATAATAATAATAATAATAATAATAATAATAATAATAATAATAATAATAATAATAATAATAATAATAATAATAGTGCTTCTCTGTCAATGGCTGATGCAAATCTGCACATGCGCCTCCATCGTGTGAGTCTGCTCGTGGCCTCTGTTGTGTTCTCTCTGTGTGGGTGTGTGTGTGGTTGCTTGCCTGTGTCTGTGCCATCAGAACAGCGTAAGCATAGGCTGCGTGACCCTATCTCTATTTGGTAGAGAGCATAGCTGTGTGCTGTGTGTAAGTGTGTGTGTGTGTGGAGCGTGTGTCTGTTCGAGACTGACGGTGGTTAGAAATGACTACGAGTAAGACAGACAATAAGATTACGTTCACCGGCAAAGAGGCATGGATCCTATTGCATAGGCAGTAGTGCAAAGCTGTAATGCTAAGGCCCCTAAGGAAGTGCTGCAGGGTGCTGACGCCCACAAACAATATGTACATCGCGAAAATGTATTAGGGATACAGCTTAAGGGTAGAGAAGTGCCCCCTTTCATACTAGCTTGGGAAGAGATAGCAGAGTGGAATGATTGGGCTGACTTGGACGAAGAAGTAGTAAAGGAATACTTCGAGGACAAAAGCCAAGGGTTCTACTCGCCTGTGGCCCATGCCCAACCCCAAACCGGAAGCTGCAAACCTTGAGGCGGCGTTAGGGGTAGAGGAAGACAAGGAAACCCCAGTCAAGCGTTACAAACCGGTTTTTGGCAGTCCGAAAGATAAACCAACCACTGAGACTGAAGAAGGAAAGGAGGAGGAGGAGGAAGATGAAGACCGGCACACCTCTGACCTCTACTCTAGTGGGTATGCTAGCACTAACAAACCTAGGCTGTCAACTGGCAAGGGCTCAGACTTAGAGGGCGACAGCAAGAGTGGGGCCTCCCGAGGACAGACGGACCCCTCCAAGGTCAAAACCCCACTAGGGGGTGCTGATCGTGCTGGCGCACTGACACGACAGGTGATAGCCTATGACGCTAGTGTACTTGCTGAGATGAGCAAGCAAAAAGAGAGGGTGTTCAATATCATCTATGACATGCTCGGTGGTGAGGCGAAAAGTCTAGTGCGTGACTTAGCTGATCCGGAGAAGCTGACCTTTGGCCAAAAGCCTAAAGCACTGTGGGACAGACTGCTAGCCCGGTACAAGAAAGCCGACCCCTCTGATGTTCAGGACAAGGTGGAGGAACTGAATGACTTCCTCTTTACGAGTAAGCAACAGTACGTCGGTCAGTGTGTAGACTTGAACGCTAGGAGAGACTGGTTGGCTGATTATGGCCAAGCCCCAACCGATGACCGGATGCAGCAAATAGTGAAGGATGCGTTAGTGGGCCCAAAGCAATCTGACTCTAGGGTGAAGAAAGCTTGGCAAGTCTGGGTTGAAATGGCTGAACTGAACCGTAAGCAGTTCAAGTGGGACTTTGCCTCCTGGTGGAGGTTTGTGCAAGATCGTGCCCTGGAGCTAGACAAGAAGTTTGACCGGGCCAAAGTGACTAGTTCCACAGAGAAAGGTTTGGCAGCTCGCAAGGGAAAAGGAAAACCCAAGGACGAGTGCTGGCTCTTCAGCAAGGAAGGCAAATGCACTCGTGGGGCCCCCTGCCGCTACCTCCAGGTTGGAGGGAAGGTCAGAGGGGTGTGTTTCTTGTGGGACAAACAGTGGGAGTGTAGATGGGCCGACAAATGTAGGTTTGAGCATGACCCCACCAAAGCCAAGACGACCCCTCCCAAACCGGCAGACACCCCCAAGGGGGAGAAAAGCAAGAAGAGCGAGAAGAGCAAGGGGCCAAAGTGCTTTAACTGCTTCGAAAAGGGGCACATCGCCGGTAAGTGCAGCAAGAAGTGCCGGTTGTGCGGGAGCAAGCACAAGTTGAGCAAGTGCCGGACAAAGGCCGAAAGGAGAAGGGCGAGGCAGCAAAAGGCTCAAAAAGGGGGGAGTGATAGCGATGACTCCGAGGATGAGGAGCCGGGCGTAGCCTTAGCTCAGATGGCAAAGTTCCTAATCGGCAAGTCGAAAGACAAAGCCCTCATGGCTAAACCCGGGGATGCCAACCTTCCCGAGCCGATCATACCACCGGAGGACGAGAACAGTCTTGAGATCTTGCTTGAGGATAATGCCGACATAGATAAGATGAATGAGGGGCGATGCCATGGCGTTGTACTGTCCCTAATTCGCCAGACTGTCCCGAATTCGCCAGACTGTCCCGAATTCGCCAGGGGGTGAACATTCCCGAATTCGCCAAAAAGTGAAAACTTATTTTCAACACAACTCAGTCAAACGTGCTCCTTTTCACCTCAAACTTTCACTAAATTCATCGCAATTGAATTCTCCACAAAAAAGTGTTCAACCTCATTTTCATGACTTAGGTCGAGGTGGGCCCCCTACGTCGAGGTCGGGTTCACCCTGTTTCCAGTACAGCTCGCCCAGACTTGCTCCTTCCCGCCCCAAACTTTCACCACGACTTCCTCCCCACACTTCCCACCACACGTAACACCCAGGACCAAATTTTGTGACTTAGGTTGAGGTGGGCCCTTAGGTCGAGGTCGGAATCCGTGGTCGGATTCACCTTGTTTCCAGTACAGCTCGCCCAGATTGCTTTCGCTACCAGACGCCCAGACTTGCTCCTTCCCGCTCCAAAACTTTCACCACTTCTTCTTGTTCACAGTTCCCACCGAACGCAACATCCAGGACGAACTTTCAAGCCTGAGGTCGAGATTGGCGCTTTAGGTGGAAGTCGGATCGGATTTACCACTGTTTCCCTTGCACCTCGACCAGACTTGCTCCTTCCCGCTCCAAACTTCACCACGACTTCTGCCCCACACTTCCCACCACACGTAACACGCAGGACCAAATTTCGAGACTTAGGTTGAGGTGGGCACTTAGGTCGAGGTCGGCTGCACCCTGCTTACAGTGCACCTTACCCAGACTTGCTCCCTCCCGCTCCAAACTTTCACCACTACTTTTCCTTGCCATTTCCCACCACACGTACCACCCACGACGAGCTTTCGTAACTTAGATCGAGGTCAGCCCTTAGGACGAGGTCGGCTGCACCCTGTTTACCTTGCACCTTACCCAGACTTGCTCCTTCCCCCCTCCAAACTTTTATCACTACTTTTTCCTGGCATTTCCCACCAAACGCAACACCCACGGCGAACTTTCGTAACTTAGGTCGAGGTCAGCCCTTACGTCGAGGTCGGCTGCACCCTGTTTACCGTGCACCTTACCACTAATTCTTCCCCACACTCCCCCTCCCCCCCCGCCCCCCCCCCCCCCCCCCCCCTCCCGCGCCCCCCCCCCCTCCCGCCCCCCCTCCCGCGCCCCCCCCCCCCCCGCCCAACGTACCACCCACGACGAACTTTCAAACCTGAGGTCGAAGTGGGCGCTGTTTACCATGCACCTTACCCATACTTTCTTCTTCCCGCCTCAAACTTGCTCGTTACATGATCCGCTGTCCATGCCCTTGATACAGGTATTAATTTCCACTTCCACCGCTGCACCCGGAACTCCGTCGAAAGAACCAAATGTACATGATGCAGCGTCCAACTCCATGCACTTGGGGCAGATATTATACACCATTCCCTTTTCGCTCCCTTGCCACTATATGTATCTTGACAGCCTCACCTTGTGCACAGCAGACACTTGCGCCTGCACATTCCCTCGTGTGGAAACACTCAGCGTGTTCACTACCACTTACATTAACGCTTGCTCCGTTCTGCCAGGGTTCATACCAAACACTTCTGTTGCAGCATCCCTGTTACAGCATCCCTGCAGCTAATTAACACTTCAATATCGAGGAACTTGTCATTACCGGCATAATCTTTTTTACTTAAAGGTCTTTCTCACCGCCGCAGTCCATGATAACGAAATAAGACTTTTAATTTCCAACAAGTTTCCCACAACACGTAAGTCTTTGCCACGCTTCTTTGTCCTGAACAGGTAAGGACTGTGATACCCCGATCAACAAGCTCAACCAAGCTCCGCCATGTCAAAATTCATAACTTCATCATAGCTTAACTTCCAACGGCTGTTTTCAGCTAACAAGTCAAATGTTTCCCTTCCCACCTTCTTAGCTAACACTTTCAAGCCAATGATTTCTCCCGCACATTTGTTCTTCAAATTCTGCACCAGCGCTCCCACTAGAGTTTTAGAGTTAAGGAGTTCCAAGTCCGCGTTCGCCTTCCGAAGAGATACGCGGCCCTTCACCAAATGATACTCAGACACCTCCTGCCATACACGTCCTGGCCTATTCAGCATTTCTACGTAATCGTCAATCCCAGGAGAGGGTTTAAAACCAAAAGTCCGAACACGCAGCGGCCAAGTTGTACTTCCAGGATCTACTTCCGTGACCTGACTTACGAGGTATTCCCCTTCTGGAGATCCAAAACGCGGAAGGTGTTCCAATACCTGATGATATCGCCAGCTCTTATTTCGGCCTTGACTGTTTTGGGACCGTTGCCCTCTACTACCTTGGTGACTTGCACACTGTCGTCATCACTGTCGTCGCTGACTTCAATCTCCCGCCCTGTAGAGAAAGAGCAAGACACAGAGAGAGACAGAGAGAGTGTATGGCACTTTTAATCGTGAATCATAGGGTTACAACCAAACTACATTTCGGCCGTTACTAACCCCAAATGCGCCGTCGTTTAGCCCAATCATCTATTTCCTCGTCAGAGTCCACGGGACGCTGTTCTTCGTCATGATTTCGTCCACGTCCTCTTCTATCATGCGTTTAAATACGCTTGCGCATCTTGTTTCCTGTTGCTTCACTTCCCCTATAGCTACTAACAATGGTGCTGTTGCTGCTGCTTGGCTTGCGCACATTCTTGTTTCTTGTTGCTACACTTCCCCTACTCGTGACGGTGCTGCTGCTGCTGCTGCTACTACTACTACTACTACTACTACTACTACTACTACTACTACTGCTACTACTACTACTACTACTACTACTACTACTACTACTACTACTACTACCACCTCCACCACTACTACTAGTACTACTAGTACTACTACTAGTACTACTACTAGTACTACTACTACTACTACTACTACTACTACTACTACTACTACTACTACTACTACTACTACTGGTTTTGGATCCGGAAACAGTACTTCGCCTTTCAAGATTCCCGTTCTCACGCGCTTGCCGCTCTAGATCTGACCCTTGGTTTCCATTCCCCACCTTCACTACTGCTGGTGAACCATAAGGAGCTTCCCTTGCATGTTTGCCATCTTGTCCGTTCGCCTCTTGGCTTGCCTGTCTCTTGCTTTCCCTTTCCTTCTCTCTCAGGACGTAAAATTGCCAATCTTTCCTGCTTGCGACAAAGTCACTCAAAGCTTGCCACTGCGCTCTGTCCATACGTCCTGGCTCCGACCCAGTCATCATGCGGATGTTTTTGCTTATCACAGTGCACATTGCATCGACACCGCCCAGGGGTCTGTAACATTCCTGGCTCGATCTATGCTGTGACTCACCAAATACTGGACGTTTTTGCCCCCATCCACGTACAAGGGCGCCAGTGTTTTATACAAAGCAGAAGGGGCTTGTTTATTATTCCTGGTCGCTGCCTGTGCAGCGCAAATTCCTTTTGGGTGCCACACGTGTATCTCACCACTCGAAAAATCCGAGGCCGCCTGCGTGACTGTTCCTACGTACACCTGCTTCTTGACCTCAACCGCTAGCAGCACTCGCGTGTCCATCATGCCCGTGTCAGTGTTTTCTTCTCCGGCGGCCTGTACGACCGCTTCTTGCTCCCGTATCAACAGCCTCTGGAACTCTTCGCTTTGTACGCCTATCCTTACTTGTGCCTCCATCAGCCACTTCTCGGGGACCTACTCACACCAAGCCCAACAAGACACTCCCTCCTGCAATACCGCAACAAGAACATACACTCTCGAGTTCATTTCCTTAATACACTGTGCTCATAGCCCTTCACTCTTCAGAGTTTCAATGAGCACATGCATTCATCTCGTTTTTCATACATCACTCAGCTAGAGGTTTCCTGGGATCCTTACCAGAGACAGTAGCTTTCGATAGCTTTCCCAGTGATTATCAAGATGTAGCCCCTGACTGGAGATATCCCATTCCACCTCAGGCTCTTCCCTTTCGTAAAACACTGCAGACACCATACCGGGTTGCTTCTTCACACTCTCCCACTTGGACGCAGTATGTGGTCCGTCCGGCCTCCAATGGTCAGGCATGACAGTAACACGATGGTCGTCCACCCGCAACCACCTCTCCAGAATCGGACACCACACAATCGCCCAGTAGTGCCCATGCCGGCAGCTGGAGGACTCATCGTGCACTAAAATTGATTTCAGCCTGTACTTCCTACCCGACCCGGGACCCGTCAGGCGACTTGGTGCCCACGCGCTCGGGTCCCAGACATCCGACGCCAGCGGCACAGCAAACTCCAACGGCACATGCACTGGCCATGTCATGATCCAAGTGTCCGTCTTCGGATTCCCCAGTACATCCTGTTCCAGACCCTTGAGAAACGCTCCCCTTGAAATACTGAGTCGTAGCTTTTTCGGCCAACGCTGCAGAAATGGCGTTGTTATCACTTGACCGTTCTGATTGCGACCGCACTGCCGACAATCGTATCGGCTTTTCTCGTCTTGCACATATGGCGCAAACGCAAGCTGCAACATTTTCGTCACGCTCTGTTGCCTTTCGTCCTCTGACACAGGGAGCAGCGGCAAATCCCACAGCCAGTGTTCTTCCAGGTTAACTTCTTTGTGGATCCACCTGTGCTTTGTCCGACACTGTCTGCACGCAAAGCCGCGGACCACAAACAGTTCCTTGGCTGCAAAATGTTCCTGTATCCTCGCTTTCTCGGAGTTTAAGACCAAGTAATCCCTCTTGGTGGGCCTGCCTCCACAAGTAGGAAGCTTGGAATGTTATTCCTCCCTGGTCACACCACGTGCCACTTCTAGCATACCTGCAAGTAATTCCATAGCATCTTGCTGGACACCGATACCTTGCACACGCAAAGAACGCCACGTATCGCTTGCGTCAACAACTCTTGGCCCGGTTTGCCTCACACTATGCACGGTGCGGCGCAGCTTCTTGAGGGCGCAGTCCGGGCAGGACGTCTTGGTACAAGCTTTTTGCTGCTGCGCGTTACAAGAAAAAGCAAACTCGCAAACCACAGGGGCGTTGATGCAGCATGTATTCCCTGTGTTTGACAGCCCCGCGTAGGTAGGCCCGACATCTGACCGCTTCACTGCAAGCTTCCGGCGAGACTGTTTTCCTGCTTCCGCGCCTTTTCCTGCTCCCTGGCCTGCAGCCTTTTGGTTAGCGTTGTTGCCAGGTTCCACTCCCGTTGGTTTGCCACTGTTGCCTGATGGTCCTCGCTTGTTATTTTTCCTGCCAATGAGTTTCTTCAGCTGTGGGTTCGCAGGGATTGCCTTGGTCCAGTGGTGCTTCTTGCCTGCGTCAGGTGCTGGTCCCGAAGACGTAGACTTGTCGCTGTGTTCCTTCTCACTGACTGGTATCGCCTTTGTGATCATTACTATCTTGGCCTTGCGCTCGCCTGGTGTACGCCGCTGATCACTATCAACCCCTTGCAAACCTTCCATCACTGGTTCTGGCTCCGCCATCTGCATGTTTTGCGCAATCGTCCTCCCCTGTTCCTTGGCAGCTCGTTCACTCTCGTCATCATGGGCCATCAGCATGTGTGCTTTACACAACTGCGCAACCGTGACTTTCTGGATCGTGTACTCCGACATGAGCGGTTTTCTTTGCATCGACTGACGATTTCCCATCAAAAAGACTTTGAAAAGCGACGAAAAGCAAAACTGAGGACAAAAGGACGTCTTCAAGACCATCGTGGGCAGACAAGTCCACAGGGCCAGTGGACGATCTTGAACCCGACGATGACGCCGATGCTGGCAATGTTACTTGCTTGACGAACCCCACGTCCGGTAACGCGCCAACGTTGGCATAATATTAAGTTGTCCCTTTACTTTCTTTGTCCGACGAGAATCGAGTGGCTTTTGTGCTCACATTCTCGTTTTTTGCAGAGTTTACAGTCGAAAAATATACCCCTGTGCCGTGTAGAAGCGCTAACCGGTATATCTTCAGTAGTGAAAGCCCCAAAATTATCAAGTTGCTCATTCAGCGCCACCGCAAAAACTGTGTGACCCAGGCAGCCCTTACATGAACCTGAGTTTAGATTCTTGTGGCCGGGACCTGGCCAGCCGGCCGGCATAACACAACAGAGTTTACAAGCATAGTTTTTGCCGAACAACTGTACTCCGTCTGGTGCCTCACTCAGCACACCCACTGCCTCTCTCTCCTGACATACCGTGCAGAGAGGAGTGTCTTCTTCTCCCGGAAACAAACGTTCAGTACCTGGCAGCCATCCCTCTGTTTAACAGCAGTCACACACAGAAACATATGCACGTCAACTTGTGCTTGATGTTGATACACACACCAACACACTATCAACCTCCGTGCTTTCTTTGCATTCACAACAGCATAAGTGTTAAATTGATTTTTTTTTTGTCTGCACTTAGGCGAGGTTTTATTCCCTTTGGCAGTGCTTTGCCTAGACTTGGATGGGGTTTCATTTCCTTCCTTAAGACTTCATATTATCCAGCTTGCCCATATGCTCTTCTAGTAATTTATCTCTGCATGTGACTGTCTTCCTGTGGCAGACACACTGCTGTCCAAGCAGGCGCAAGTGTTCCTCATCTCTGATATCAATTGCATCAATGCTCGCATCTTGTGTCACATCATGTGCACCATAGTAAATTAGTAACTCTTCATCTTCGTGGATGTCCTGGAGTGGTATTATAACTAGTTCTATGTTATGTTCCGAATCTTCTAACAAATCCCGCAGAGCAGACAGCCCAGGAAAACCAGCAAGCCTCTTGTTCAACGGCTGAGAATCCCGGCTTGGCCTTTCCCAGGCCAGGGATTTCAGTACCCCAGGACTGACACCAGAAATCCATGATAGTGCCGTTAATCCTAATTTCTATCTTCGCGTTAGCGTTGTTTTTGTCAGTGTGATTCAAGTAATTAACATAGCCTCGGGGAACCACCACAAGACCACGCTGCAATGTTTTTTTGTCCCTTGCCTGTTCAACAAGGACGACCATCGCTTGGCATTTCCGACGATACTGTGTTCTTTCAGGCAACAGGGTCAGACAGTCAAGGTAATGATAGACCTCCTAACTCTCTTATTGTCCACCACCTCGGCCGCGTAACATTCACCTTGCTGCAGCTTGTCCGCCGCAAAAACCCCCCAACCGCGAACTAGGGATCGTGCTAGGTACAGAGTCCGTGATGTCTGGTCACCTAGCCTTCTCTTGCCTGGCCACATATACACATGCCAAGAACATACAGTATATTATTTTTAATAATAAAAACAGTTACTCCAAACCAACAAGAACCCTAAGTCGAAAATATTACCGCTCTTATGTTCAATCAACACCTAGCCTTAACTCCTGTTCTTTGATTCCTTTTTGTTTGGTGTTGCCTGTTTTGTTTGTTGCCTAGTCGTGGAACCTCCCTGTGCTTCTTCTTCCTGTACTTCTTCTTCCTGTTCTTTTTCTACTTCCTCTACTTCATCACTAACCTCTTGTACTGTTTCTTCCTCTTGTTTTTCTTCCTCGGCTTGTTCTCCTTGCTGTTCGTGACCTGATGGTGGAAACAGATATATTAAATCTGTAAAGGCTCGCACCAAAGAGTTGATTTGATCCTTGTTGAGGACCACGCTGACGTCCTCTTGCGTAAATTTCTGGGCTTGGCTCTGTAGAAGCGCGAGGGTCTTGTTTGCTTCTTCTCTGTGTCTCGCTTGCTCTGCGCGCTGGAGCGCCCTCAACGCCTATTGATAATGTACAGCAACTCAAGGAATGAACCAGCAGATCACACACAGACACACACGCGCACACACACACACACACACACACTCACGTGCATAGATGCACACCCAAAACATTGTTACATCAACGGTACGTAAAAACAATTTACTTTCTGGGCTTACCACAAGTATACGCCCCACAAGTCCAGCGCCGCGCCTAAGCTTTGGGAGTCATATATGGACACGCCGAACACGTCCAGGGCCACGCCTGAGCTTTCTCTAGCCTGCTGCACGCCCCTCCCGAACAAATCTCGCGCCAGATCGCTGCTCTCCCTGGCTTGGCGCAGGTTCATGCCGAACAGGTCCAGGGCCACGCCGAATCTCTGCTCCTCGTACACGCCCCTCCCGAAGAAATCTCGCGCCAGACCGCTGCTCTTGTTCTCGTACAAGAACATCCCAAAGCTGTCCCTAGCCACACCCGTGCTCTCCCTGGCTTGGCGCAGGTTCATGCCGAACAGGTCCAGGGCCACGCCGGATCTCTGCCCCTCGTACACGTCCCTCCCGAAGAAATCTCGCGCCAGACCGCTGCTCTTGTTCTCGTACAAGAACATCCCGAAGCTGTCCCTAGCTACACCCGCGCTCTCCCCGTCGGACAGGTCCAGGGCCACGTCCTCGGATCTCTGCTTCCTGTACAGGTCTCCCCCCAACAAAGCTGGCGCCAAACCGCTGCTCATCCCGAAGCTGTCCCTAGCCACAACCGCACTCTCACTGGCTTGGCGCAGGTTCATGCCGGACAGGTCCAGGGCCACGCCGGATCCCTGCTCCTCGTACACGCCCCTCCCGAAGAAATCTCGCGCCAGACCGCTTCTTTTGTTCCAATACAAGAACATCCCGAAGCTGTCCCTTGCCACACCCGCGCCCCCCTGGCTTGGCGCAGGTTCACGCCGAACAGGTCCAGGGCCACGCCGGATCTCTGCTTTTCCTGCAGGTAGCCCCAAACAAGACGATGGCAACCCCCGAGCTCTTAGCTTCATACAAGTTCTTTCCGAACAAATCCCTAGCTACACTCACGTTCTGTAATGGGAAGGTGGTATGCCATTGGTTATCCTGAGGCAGAACGGCTCGGACGTTTAGGTAGAAACGGGTTTGCATTTTCGGAATTTCAGCTGAACCCAACGTCCCCTCCTCCAACTTCCTTTGCTGCCACTGCAGATCTTGTTCTCTATACTTCAGCGCCGCTAGGAGATGTTTCTCCAACAATGCCGTTGTCTCCTAAAATTCAACGACACATACCATGCTAGTGCAATGTTTGTTGGATATACAATGTTATTGGGCATTTCGCAATACTGCGTGTGTCTGTCTGTCTGTGTGTGTCTGTGTGTGTGTGTGTGTGTGTGTGTGTGTCTATTTTATTTGTCTGTCTGTCTGTGTGTGTGTGTGTGTCTGTCTGTCTGTGTGTATGTACTAGACTATACACATACACGGTGACCTATTAATATCAATCAACCAGTGACGGGGCTCGTGACTAGTACTATGACGTCAGATTCGCCAGAGCAAGTTATTATATAACTTTAAATTCTAGTGATAATTGATAATGTTATATATTATCAATATTATCAGTTGAACGATGACTTACCCGGTCATATGTATTACATATGCTATTCTCATGCTAGGAGTTTGGCAGTTTGGTTTGGCCGCACAAACAGATTTTAATGTTAGTTTAATTGGAAAATTTGAATTTCCAACCAAAATCCGAAATTCAAACCAAAATTAAAATTCAGTCGAAAATTAAAAAAAATTATATATTTTTATTATTTGAATGTCGTTAGCAATATTAATAACTAACGTATATACCGGTTGTATTAATCCCATCACCTAGTTCACATGCTTTCTAAGACTATGAACAGCTCGCCGCCGAGTCGGGCACTTGGAGACAGGTGAACTAGCTGTCCGGTGTGAGTGTGATGAGTGACCGGGCCTTGAGCTTGCTCCGAGGCTAGCTGTTGGTGTTTCCAAAAGCAGGTAGGAGTTCCCCAATTCCAGCTGTCGACAGCACACACAGAATGTGACTCTTTCGAAAATACAGTGAAATTCGAATTGTAAGTCTTGACTCCGTGCTACCCTCCTGTGAGGAAATTACCAACCTGCAATCAATTGAATACGCACACTGCTGTCAATTGATCTCAAAATACTTCCGAGATCAGGAAAGGTACCAAAAAGACGCTGGGTTCGTCAATTCCAGTTTATTACTTTTACTTGACAGACTACTTGTCACTTGCGAAACAATGCAAATTCTGAGAACTAGAATATTTCAAGTGGAACACAACTTGTGTAGCGGTTGGAGTTCTTCACTGATGTCAGTCTGGAAAAAATAAAGTAAAAAGTGTGAAAGACTGCCACTTTACTTGGTGTGGAGGCCTATTTTACCTATCAATAATTGTTTCTTATGACTGGGGACAGGAAAAAGCGGTCTAGTGAAATAAGTAGATATGGTGAAAAAAGGCAATAGTTAACATTTTCTAAAAAGCTAACCGGTAAAGGGAAATAAATTGATATGTTAACAGCAGTTGAAAACGTAACAACTACAAGTTATGACAGTTGATAAATAAAAGGAAAAAATGAAGTAACGGAACTAAAAATAGAAGTTCAACTTGA
>WBZZ01002294.1:47500-50000 GCA_019918135.1 Paulinella micropora | reverse complement strand
TGGTTTCCTCCACTATCAGGTAGATGTGCTCGCTGGAGAGTTTGCTGAGGATCTTAATACTGAAGCCAGAGCCGTTGTGCACAAGGACTCCGTTAGCAAAGAACGAAGCCTGGTTCCTCGTCATCTGCACACAAAGTGTGCATGTGTGTGTGTTTGGGGGGTGGAAACTTTTACTTTAATATTAGCCTCGAATTCTACACTTGTTGTGAGCTCGCTAGGCCGAGAATTCTTCGAAGAAAGCACATAACTCTCGCTCGAAAGAGAGAATAATATTTCCATGGGATGCAGGAGATTGCTGCGACCTCTGAGGCCACTAGCTGCAAAGTATACACTCTCTCCAGCGGGGCCATGGGGCGCCAGTTGATCTCAACCTTCTGCACCACTCCCAGAACTCCACCCTGCACATACGTCCATACATACATACATACATACGTGCATGCATACATGGATACATATATTTATTACATATTTACATATTTACATACATACATACATACATACATGCACATAAAAGACAGGCTGAGTAGAGAGCGTACTGCTTCGATGCAAATCTCTTTCTCTTTTTTGAGTCTAGATGGTTCAAACCAACTGAGAGAAGGACACAGAAATCATCACAGTTGAGAGGGTAGATGAACGCGTAGAGTATAAGGAGGAGGTAGGACATGGAAGCAGAACGCCAGGGAAGAGAGGGAGAAATTGAGTGTGTGTGTGTGTGTGGAGTGTGTGTGCGTGTGTGTGTGTGTGAGAGAGAGAGAGAGAGAGAGAAACAGACTTCAGAGGGACAGAGATAGAGAGAGAGAGAGAGAGAGAGAGAGAGAAGTGAGAGAAGGAGAGAGAGAAGGAGATATATATACATATATATATGTATATATATATATATATAAGGGGTGTCTAAAAAGTAAGTGCCGGTTTTTCCATTCTCGCTCTCTCTGGGTAGAAGGCCGAGATAGCTGGCTTTATTCCATGTGCATACACTCTAGGCCTCGTGTGTGAGCATTGCGTGACCTATTGTCATGGGGCCTGGAACCCCGTCGAAAGGAGAGGGGGGAAAAATATAATTGGGAAATTCTTGAAAATTTGTTTTGGGGTGTCCGAAAATCGGATGTCCTTCATGTTTGGTCGTCCTTTACAAAGGGATGTCCCAGAACCAACTTAAGTTGGAATGTCCTAGCATGCACCAAAGACGTTCCATAGCATGCAGCATCCCCGAGCCTCGAGCTCTTGTTTTATTACAAAACCCAAGACGGAAGGTTTCAAAAATTGACCTTGCATTTTTTTTGGATTTTCAAACCCATCATTTTCGATCATTATTTTCTATGAAAGGAGGTCTGCGATAGCTGGTTTTATTCCATAGGCACAAAGTACAGGAGACGTGTGATATCGTGATATACCTGTATGCATGGGCCTTTGAAAGCCTGTTGGGAAAAAGAAAGAAATTAAAAGTTGGGTCATGTCCCAGAAAAAATGGACTTCGCTAACATGGGATGTACCTAAACTTTGATGTCTCCTGAGCAGCAATGTCTCGGGGTGTCCCTAGAGGGATGTTCCGAGGTGAGCCTGCGTTGCTCAGCGGGCGATCCAACCCCAGACCCCGAGCCCTTTCCAGCTTAGAAATATAAGATGTCCAATCTCAAGGAGTGACCCACCCCACAACAGCCCGCCACCTGACAGATTTGATCTTTCTGTCCCAACCATTTGCGGTGGGTTGTTTAGACGATGAAACAAATCTAACATCTCTGACTCACATAGAGACTGAAGAAATATAGTAAACCTTGAGCTTGTTATTTCTAGACTAAAACGGTGAAAAACCATTAGACATCCATTCTGGGGCTTTCTTAGAGAGAAAAAATGCTAACTATTGTTGGTTGTTTACCTCGCGAACAAGGCAGATCAGGACCGTAGTTGCTTGCACTAGAGAGCGTATGGAAAGATATATGCGACCTTAAACGTATCCTCGCCTGCGTCCACTTGGAGCAGAAATGAAGGAATAAGGGGTTGAGGTACCAGAATTTATTCGCACTTTCCCAAAATTCGATCACTATCTGTATTTCGATGCAGAAGGTAAAGCGTAGCGTATGTGCAGTAAGAGGTTAATACACATGGCCCGTAGTGTATGCACATGGAATAAAGCCAGTTATGTCGGCCTTCTACCCAGAGAGAGCGAGAATGGAAAAACCGGCACTTACTTTTTAGACACCCCATATATATATAATATAATATATACATATACATATATATATATAACATACATACATATACATATATTTATATATACATATACATATTTATATAATATATAGTGTGTGTGTGTGAGAGAGAGAGAGATAGATAGATAGATAGATAGATAGAGAGAGAGAGATAGATAGATAGATAGATAGATAGATAGAGAGAGAGAGAGAGAGAGAGAGGTTCTGGCCTGTGTCATCACTTGGTCGCCTTGCACCAACCGTTTGATGTCATGCCCGCTCATGGGATCTACCGCGGCCCAGCCCTTCACATG
>WBZZ01002294.1:35000-40000 GCA_019918135.1 Paulinella micropora | reverse complement strand
GGTTCAAATCCTAGCATATTCTAATAAGCTCCTACCTACCCATACCCTGCAACAACTTTATTACTTCCATGTCTACCCACACCTCATATATAATATAAGTATATGGGGCACACACGACAAAAACAAAAAATATATACACCCACTCGTCAATATCCATAAGCGCATCGTACGCCTACTAATGCAAGCAGCCCCGCGCTCCCACACTGCCCCTTCTACATAAACTAAAACTTCTTGACATCTATAACCTATACATATACAGGGTATGTATCGAAACGCATCTATGCATACACTCAACAAAAATAAAACACCAACCAATACTTGATAATAAATACATTAGCACTAATACCGCACATAACCATCACTCGTTACGCTAAGAAAAGAAAACTATATATAGACAGAAACGACCCGCACTTCACGCAAGCTAATGCTAACATATTCAACAAATTACCCGAACATATTTTTCATATAACCAAACTAAGCCAATTCAAAAGAGAACTTAAGCAATACTTATTAATTAATCAGGCTCGTAACGCCAGACTCGAAATTTAAACATATTAACAACTACAACCCCAGACACTGGTCACTGTCTCGGCCAGCGATTTGCTTTAGGCAATAGCTGTTAGCAGTTACTCCATGAGTTATAATTGTACAAATATCTCTCTAAAAAAAAAGAATCCAAGAATCCAAGAAGAAGAAGAAGAAGAAGAAGAAGAAGAAGAAGAAGAAGAAGAAGAAGAAGAAGAAGAAGAAGAAGAAGAAGAAGAAGAAGAAGAAGAAGGAGAAGAAGAAGAAGAAGAAGAGCGACTTGCTTTAGGCAATAGCTGTCAGCATTTACTCCATGAGTTATAATTGTACAATTATCTCTCTAAATAAAAAGAATCCAAGAATCCAAGAAGAAGAAGAAGAAGAAGAAGAAGAAGAAGAAGAAGAAGAAGAAGAAGAAGAAGAAGAAGAAGAAGAAGATTCTAATTTGGATCTTCCTCCTTAACTCTCTGACCGTATACACATATCGTAACCATATGTATGATATATTATCATCATTATTATTACTAATATTATTATTATTATTATTATTATTATTATTATTATTATTATTACAGCCCAATGGCCTCAAGGCGTTAAACTGTGACGCCAACTCATAACCCTTTGGTGGTAGATGCTGGGGAGGAGGGTCGTTGCGCGCGTAAAAGATCTTAAACTCCGCATATGCTGGTTGATAGCCCAGGACACAGCAGACACCAGATTGTTATGGGTGGGGTTTCGAGGCAGCTCTAGCAACCGCGCTTGGTGTATGCACTTGCACATTCGGTGACGTCTTGCAAGAGGTTGCTGGGACTGTGGAATAACCTCGGCTTAGTGCAGTCTTGCCCTCAGGAGCTCCATCGGTGGCCCCGATCATCAGGCGAGAGACTGACACGGGGGGGTGGAGGACCTCGAACAAGGGTATTGGAGGCTTATGTCCGTTGAGGATATGCCATTAGCTGCATCAGTACGCCTCAGATATAGTATTATTATTATTATTATTATTATTATTATTATTATTATTATTATTATTTGGACACCGTGATAGCCCAGTGGTCAAGTTCTACCATCTGGGCCCTGTCGCCAGTTCGATTCCCGTCGGTGCCACCAGTATTTTCATTGAACATACCGGTCCGTCTGGAAGTGTTGGAACTGCCCTTGCGGGGGTGTCATTAGAGCCTATCGTCAATTCTTCGTACTCCCCTCACGGGTGAGACGATGGAGGCGCATGTGCAGATTTGCATCAGCCATTGACAGAGAAGCACTATTATTATTATTATTATTATTATTATTATTATTATTATTACTTTAATATATTACAACGCTACTTTAATAATATTAATATTATAAGGGTCACCGTCTTAGTTAAATCAATAGCCTTCGGGCTAACGATTTGTATGGATGACCAGATGTCACTTGTAAAAGTGACTTCATTAAACCAAATGCAAAGGCAAAGAAGAAGAAGAAGAAGAAGAAGAAGAAGAAGAAGAAGAAGAAGAAGATTGTCTGTCAACATTTCCGAATGTTGTGTTCGATACGGTAGATGTCTACGCAGACCCAACAATGCGATATGTTTCAAACCCGCCTACATCTTGGATTTTCGGTTTCTATACAACAATAAAAGCAAGATAAAAAGAAGGAAGAAGAAGCATGTAGTACCTGGATTAGCGCTTCACGATGCAGACTTACCACACATTTTACTTCCTCCAGAAAATCCTGACATACTCGGATCGTGGAAGTGAGAAGTTCCGCCATTCTATCCTTCTAACTTGAAGAAGAAGACTAGTACGAAGGCCACCCCGAATTTGGGGTGTATTTATTTGTGATATGGGCCGAAATTTGTCCGGCGGGGTGGTCTGGCCCAGATGGATGTGTCTCACACTACTACTTCAGTCTTACTTCTCACTTTACTACTGTTCGCAACTCTTGACTTGTGACTTCTTGTGAAAAACTTTTGGTGGTGATAAAAGTTTCAGCACTTTTTAGCATCGAGGTGCAGCTAACTTTTTAGCACACGTTTTAGCAGAACAAATAGGTGAACAGGCCGGGCACGTCCGAATCTGTCATATAGCTAGAATGGGCCGGCTCACCTATTAATTTTTGATGCTAGTTCGCCACCAAATCCCTCTTTTTTTGGCCCAGGATTACTCTGCATTTTGCAAAAGAAAAAAGGCACGCAGGCGAAAAGCATCACCACCAAACAAAAAGTAAATAATACAGAATCTTACAGAAGAACCCTGTAAAAAAGGTGCTTATGAGCATATGGATGGAAAAGAAAATAAAATTACGCACCCTCCAAATAAAGACAGAGCATCAGTGAGGTTTGGAACCTACAATGCACATGTTACCTCCAGACCTGAAATCTTGTTAGAACTGAAGTGCTAACTAAGACAATACTGCATTGTGCGGTTGATGTGTTAGCAATTCAAGAATCATGGTTGAAAAAGGACAGAACTGAAAACACTGTATATGATGCTCTTAAAGCACTGAACATAAAAAATAGATACGTGTTTGTCTCACATAGAACCTCAAATGAAAAGGGGGGGGGGGGGGGGGGGGGGGGGGGGGGGGGGGGGGGGGGGGGGGGGGGACAAATCCTATTGGTACGCCAATCATTAGGCAAGGTTGCAAAATTCAACATTAACAATTACATCGATAAAAAGGACAAATGGCTCCTAGAAGATACTCAGTGGATTTCGATTCGGACTGAACACAAAACTTTTATTGTTGGTAATATTTACTTACGACCTAAGCAAAATGTTGCTCATATGAAGTCTCAGCACCGAGCACTGCTATCTGCAGTGAATGGTATTAATAATAAAGAAACAAAATACGAAGTGATTTTAATGGGAGATTTCAATTTCCAGGTGTCTCAATCGAAATTTGACTTCAGCCAATTTTCCCTTGACGACAATCAGTCAGGTCCGGTTACTTCAGAAATGATAAGAGACGTGCCTCTACCTCATGTTCATACAACTAAATATGCTGATGGAAAACACCAACTTGCTTTTATTAACTGGGTTAGTGGGCAAAGCTGAAACAAGTCATGAAGGGATTGGTAGGACCTCTTTATTTGACTATGTTTTTTGCTCACCCCAACTACTCAACTACGCATCTAATATTGTTTACATGGCCCAGGTATATGATCCCTTTTAGTGATCACAATTTAATTACAATTGATTTAAACTTCCAAACTCTTACTTTCAATCTGCTAAGCAGGCAGTGGGACCACAATTGAAATTTGAGTGGAAAAGGAAAGTGGACATAAGTCCAGTGGCTCATTCCTTTCCCGTGGTGCCTGCTTATTTAATGAATGCTCCTGTTGATGACCTACTTACATTCTTTTATGATACTTATTGCCCTATAATCGACACACTGGCTAAGAAAAACACCAGAAAAACGATGAAACATCCTGGTTTCACTCATGATTATGAAAAACAAGCTTTTGCGCAACCTGCAAAACACAGCTACATTGCAAGACAGACAAACAATCAAGGACAAATTGAAAGTAATTAACAAAACAATACAAAAAAGAGTTAAATATGCAAAGAAGGAGAGACAGAAAGAAAGATCTCTTACAAGTCAATGCTGATATGAAACGAAACCCTAAGAAGGCTTGGTCCATTATTAACAGGTTCCTAAACAAGGAAAGCAGTAGTCCTATGCAGCTGGAAGGAGAAAATGGAATGGTTGTGAAAGGGAATGGTAGCTGAGTTATTTGCAAAACAATACCAGTCCAAACTGAATAGACCATCGAATATGATGGCCCCTATTCCACATATCCTTTCTCCTTATATTCAGCCTGAACCTACTCAAAGTACTTCTAGTAATAATAATAATAATTTATTAGGTAAGACATCCTTTTCTGATGAAGAGATCAAAGAAGCTGAGTCTTCTTTAAAACCTAATAAGAGTGTTGGACAGGATGGCATTTCTGGTGAACTTTTTCTTAATCTGTTGAACACTGCACCAAATGTCAGACAGTTCTTCGTCCTCTTATTTAATAGATGCTTACAAACAGTCACGAAACCTCTAGATTATACAATGGGAATAATAAAGCCTCTTTATAAAGGTAAAGGAGATAGACTAAATGCTTCTCAGTACAGACCGGTTACTCTGTTGTCTGTTATTGATAAGTTTTATGCTACGCTTTTATTGAATAGATTGAAAGCGTGGGTAGATTCGTCTAATCTTTTGCCTGTTGAACAGGGTGGAGCTCGTAAGGGAAGGGGAAGTCAACACCAGATTTTCCTTCTTCACGAAGTTATTACTAACCACAAAGGTCCAACTTATGCTGCCTTTCTTGATGTCTCTAAAGCGTTTGATTCTGTTGAGAGAGACATTGTGGAGAAAATTAGAATGTATGGGTATTTCTTCCTTCTTCCTTTCCGCCCTGAAAGGTCTCTATGCCAGAGTACAGAATAGAGTAGATACGGCTGAAGGCATGTCCTCTTGGTTTGATACCAATAGAGGTGTAA
>WBZZ01002294.1:10000-30000 GCA_019918135.1 Paulinella micropora | reverse complement strand
ATCGGTATGTTCAATAAAAATACTGGTGGCACCGACGGGAATCGAACTGGCGACAGGGCCCAGATGGTAGAACTTGACCACTGGGCTATCACGGTGTCCAATAATAATAATAATAATAATAATAATAATAATAATAATAATAATAATAATAATAATAATAATAATAGTGCTTCTCTGTCAATGGCTGATGCAAATCTGCACATGCGCCTCCATCGTCTCACCCGTGAGGGGAGTACGAAGAATTGACGATAGGCTCCAATGACACCCCCGCAAGGGCAGTTCCAACACTTCAAGACGGACCGGTATGTTCAATGAAAATACTGGTGGCACCGACGGGAATCGAACTGGCGACAGGGCCCAGATGGTAGAACTTGACCACTGGGCTATCACGGTGTCCATATAATAATAATAATAATAATAATAATAATAATAATAATAATAGTGCTTCTCTGTCAATGGCTGATGCATTTCTGCACATGCGCCTCCAACGTCTCACCCGTGAGGGGAGTACGAAGAATTGACGATAAGCTCTAATGACACCCCCGCAAGGGCAGTTCCAACACTTCCAGACGGACCGGTATGTTCAATGAAAATACTGGTCCAGACGGAGCGGTATGTTCAATGAAAATACTGGTGGCACCGACGGGAATCGAACTGGCGACAGGGCCCAGATGGTAGAACTTGACCACTGGGCTATCACGGTGTCCAAAATAATAATAATAATAATAATAATAATAATAATAATAATTTTGCTTCTCTGTCAATGGCTGATGCATTTCTGCACATGCGCCTCCATCGTCTCACCCGTGAGGGGAGTACGAAGAATTGACGATAAGCTCTAATGACACCCCCGCAAGGGCAGTTCCAACACTTCCAGACGGGCCGGTATGTTCAATGAAAATACTGGTCCAGAAATAGACCGGTATGTTCAATGAAAATACTGGTGGCACCGACGGGAATCGAACTGGCGACAGGGCCCAGATGGCAGAACTTGACCACTGGGCTATCACGGTGTCCATTAATGACACCCCCGCAAGGGCAGTTCCAACACTTCCAGACGGGCCGGTATGTTCAACGAAAATACTGGTCCAGAAATAGACCGGTATGTTCAATGAAAATACTGGTGGCACCGACGGGAATCGAACTGGCGACAGGGCCAATAATAATAATAATAATAATAATAATAATAATAATAATAATAGTGCTTCTCTGTCAATGGCTGATGCATTTCTGCACATGCGCCTCCATTGTCTCACCCGTGAGGGGAGTACGAAGAATTGACGATAAGCTCTAATGACACCCCCGCAAGGGCAGTTCCAACACTTCCAGACGGGCCGGTATGTTCAATGAAAATACTGGTCCAGAAATAGACCGGTATGTTCAATGAAAATACTGGTGGCACCGACGGGAATCGAACTGGCGACAGGGCCCAGATGGTAGAACTTGACCATTACTATCACGGTGTCCAAAATAATAATAATAATAATAATAATAATAATAATAATAATAATAATAATAATAATAATAATGCGCTAAATCCTGAAACTCGCAGGGCTTGCTCAGGAAGTGTGGTAGGAATAGATCATCATCTTGACTGCACCACTTACAATGTCATTTCCTACTGCATGCATAAGCATTATATTCGTTCCTTGCACAGGTGTATATTTGCATATTGAAGGTACTCATATTCCTATAAACTTATCGGGACTCATACATAGATGGCACCCCCTACTCCAACACCTTTCAGGGATAATAATAATAATAATAATAATAATAATAATAATAATAATAATAATAATAATAATAATAATAATAATAATAGTAATAATAATAATAATAATAATAATAATAATAATAATAATAATAATAATAAATACTAATACTAATACTAATAGTGCTTCTCTGTCAATGGCTGATGCATTTCTGCACATGCGCCTCCATCGTCTCACCCGTGAGGGGAGTACGAAGAATTGACGATAAGCTCTAATGACACCCCCGCAAGGGCAGTTCCAACACTTCCAGACGGGCCGGTATGTTCAATGAAAATACTGGTCCAGAAATAGACCGGTATGTTCAATGAAAATACTGGTGGCACCGACGGGAATCGAACTGGCGACAGGGCCCAGATGGTAGAACTTGACCACTGGGCTATCACAGTGTCCAACTAATACTAATAATAATAATAATAATAATAATAATAATAATACTAATACTAATACTAATACTAATACTAATACTAATACTAATACTACTACTACTACTACTACTACTACTACTACTACTACTACTACTACTACTACTACTAATAATAATAATAATAATAATAATAATAATAATAATAATAATAATAATAAGTGCTTCGCAAATCTGCACATGCGCCTCCATCGTCTCACCCGTGAGGGGAGTACGAAGAATTGACGATAGGCTCTAATGACACCCCCGCACGGGCAGTTCCAACACTTCCAGACGGACCGGTATGTTCAATGAAGATACTGGTGGCACCGACGGGAATCGAACTGGCGACAGGGCCCAGATGGTAGAACTTGACCACTGGGCTATCACGGTGTCCAAAATAATAATAATAATAATAATAATAATAATAATAGTGTATCTCCTGCCAATTGCTGAGCCAAAAGGCCATGTGCATCCAGTCCTCCATTCCATAAGGAAAGTCTCCACACCAATCGGTGGAATAAAGGAAGTGACGGCATAGAACATTACTCTAGGAGCTTTATACCAATGACCGATGGCCTATGTACTCCCTAATAATAATAATAATAATAATAATAATAATAATAAATAACAATAATAATAATAGTGCTTCTCTGTCAATGGCTGATGCAAATCTGCACATGCGCCTCCATCGTCTCACCCGTGAGGGGAGTACGAAGAATTGACGATAGGCTCGAATGACACCCCCGCAAGGGCAGTTCCAACACTTCCAGACGGACCGGTATGTTCAATGAAAATACTGGTGGCACCGACGGGAATCGAACTGGCGAAAGGGCCCAGATGGTAGAACTTGACCACTGGAATAATAATAATAATAATAATAATAATAATAATAATAATAGTGTATCTCCTGCCAATTGCTGAGCCAAAAGGCCATGTGCATCCAATCCTCCATTCCATAAGGAAAGTCTCCACACCAATCGGTGGAATAAAGGAAGTGACGGCATAGAACATTACTCTAGGAGCTTTATACCAATCAGCCCATGGAAAGGAACCGATGGCCTATGTACTCCCTAATAATAATAATAATAATAATAATAATAATAATAATAATAATAATAATAGTGCTTCTCTGTCAATGGCTGATGCAAATCTGCACATGCGCCTCCATCGTCTCACCCGTGAGGGGAGTACGAAGAATTGACGATAGGCTAATGACACCCCCGCAAGGGCAGTTCCAACACTTCAAGACGGACCGGTATGTTCAATGAAAATACTGGTGGCACCGACGGGAATCGAACTGGTGACAGGGCCCAGATGGTAGAACTTGACCACTGGGCTATCACGGTGTCCATAATAATAATAATAATAATAATAATAATAATAATAATAATAATAATAATAATAACAAAGATCCAGCTTTTCTGGTTCGTTTAGGAATTTTCCTTCGTGTCACCGTTTGCTCTGTTCTTCACCGGGTTCTTCTGACAATCGATTTATCCCACTGGGACTCCTCTTTCCCCTTCTTTCCTTTTTTTCTTTCTTTCTTTCTTCCCTTCTTTCTCTCTTCCTTTCTCCCTAAGTTCCTTGTTCTTTCTTTCTCTCCTGCTTTCTTTTTTTTTCTATTTGGCATTGAGTTTCTTTTGCTGGCGTCCCTGAAGGGTTGAAAACACATGGTTGTTAATTGTTATGGCAGCCACACACCAGCCATAAAATATTAGTATAATGAAAAAAATTGGGGGGGGGGGGAGAAGTAGACAAAGTAGATTAAGTAAGTAGACGATGAGGACTCAACGATGAGTGAAACACGGAATCGAACACAGAATCGTTGGAAGGTTAACTTATACTAGGCAAGCATTTTACGCGAGCACTGTATTAATAGACTGTTTCAAGTCAATTAATGATTGTGCGTAATGGTCTAGTAAGGTGCTATATACCGTCCCATCATCAACGACAATATTTTAAGTCCTGAACACTTTAAAATGTCTTTATTTAAGGAAACTCATCCGGCCTAACGTTGTTAATCCTCTGTTGATTTTACTCCGCCCATTTTTACTCGGAAGGTACAGGGAAGAACAGAGGACGATCTTACTAAAGTCTATATCGTCGCAACTGAAGGCACGGTCGCTACTGAACAAAGAACCTGTAGGACCTACGGTTCCAGACTCTTCGATATAATATTAATACCACCAAAACCGCTTCTCGGAAGCGAGCCGCGCCACAGCAATTCTCACAGTCCAAAGACAAACGATTGTCCTCTTGCAAGAAACTAGAGAAAGGAAGCGAGGGTCGAGTCAACCGGATCGGGGCGGTCCCGGGCTTTGATCTTTCACGTTTTCTGAATAAACATTTGTGGTCACAAGACGGTTATATACTATTAGTGATCAAGTTACAATACACAAAAATTGCGGACGCGAGCATCTCTGAATGGTTAAGATGTCAACTTGAGGAAATTCACTTGAACCATATCAGTTAATAGAATTTCAATTAACTTGATCTGCAAATTTTGGATTAGTGACTCCTGTCCGGCCTAACGATAATACATTTCGGTCTAAAAAGTGTAACGATCACTTCTAGTAATATTATCGTTATCAGGCACGGTTAAGAGTGTTATTACTACAATATTAACGGTCTCTTATTGTCGGTCTGTATTGACGCAGGGGTATATATTAATTTAGCACATATTTACCTATCTGCGCCTACAATGATATTACTTGAATACATCAATTGTAATACAATGATCAAGTTCTGAGGCTCGGAGTACTCGAAAAAAATGTTTTTTGCAGTCTTCTCAGCCTGAGATCACACTGTAAAATTCAAGTTCCCTGATTCCGGCCATGCTACTATCACAACTGCGGCCCGATCCACTCCGTGTTGACACTGAGTTCACTGCTGTCTGACCCGGTGACCCGGTACCAGCTCCCAACAGTCATGACTAGCATTCCATGTGTTATTGATACTGGAGGGATATTCAACTGGGAAAATCGGCCACTTCAACTGTGACCTCAGCTTAGCGGCAAATTTCTAGCTCAATATTGCTGCGGACGTTCAGATAGCAAAGTCAACCATAGAATTTGAATTAATCTTTATATTTTGGATTAGTGTATTCAGAATTCAAATTAGCTCATTTTAACGGTAACATTTCGCTAAATTTTAACTGATTTTGCGGACGGATATAGCCGTTAAATCACACTAATTTGAATTCTGGACACTAAGTGATCCAAAATCTGAACACTAACTTGAATTCAATTTCTATGGTTGACTTTGCCATCTGAACGTCCGCAGCAATAGTGGTTATGTGACAATGCTGATGTCATCGTTGGAAAGCTCAGGACAATGTCACAAGAGCCGCCTTTCAAAAGACGTGCTGTGTTGTCGATATTGGCAGGAAAAAAACAAGGTCAAAGTTTCATGCTTTTGCCATTTGAACCTCCGCAGGAACATGCTAAAGAGCAAGTGCGGCGTTGGCGCAATTCCGTTGGAGGACCTATGAGGAAGCCTTAATCGACTTGATCGAGATGTCTACTAGACAACGAGGCGGCAACGGCGGACTTACAGTGTTGGTAATTTATGAGTTTTGTGACAGAACACCATTTCATTACTAATGGGAATGGAGGCCATGTTAGACTATAGATTTGGTAACTAATATATCCATGTATTTAACCGGGTTATGCGGTTAGATCCCCTATCAGAATAACTATTGCCAATCCACCTTAATGGATCGAGTGGGTGTCTGCTTCGATTAAGTGGGTCCAGTTATTGTTCTGTTGTTAATACCTACCAATCGTTTTAGTCATCCGTTACTGTTGGGTAAAATATAATCATTAAAGTCATTCTTCGGTATATCGTAAGTCAATAGGTTATAAAGCCTTGAAGCGCCGTTGCGCTGGACCCCTTGGAGAGTGTCTCCAAGAGCCGAAGAAAGCTGGCACCTACACCCAGAGGGACGTTGTCTCGTTCGTGTTTGGTGTCAGAGCAAAACTAATTTCTGTCTACTGTGTGTGGTTGATAGGTAACTGGAGTGGCCCTGTGCGAGTTGAGCTGAGTCTCAGCGCAGTGGTGGTTAGAGGCCGTTCGAGCTCAGCCAGCCAGCCTATCAAGGCATCAAGAGTTCCCCGAGGAACGTTCCGTGGACAGTGGCGAAGGAAGCCAGACGTCCAGCTCCCAGTTCTGCCGGCAACGACGGTTCTCGGCAACCTTTTTCTGCAGAACAGTCCTGGCTTTGATCCGGTGTTGGGTGAGCATTCTAGCAGTGGCCCGTTTACGTTCGGCCCCACTAGCAAAGAGCTCATTCATTCGTTTGGCGTCAGCCGCCGACGTTGGACTTTTTCCCCAGTGGGCTGGTCTGAAGGACCCCCCCAGCTGTGGTGAGAAACCCCAAAAACCAACAGTTCCAGTCGTCGGGACAAGAGGCTTTGCTCTCCTTTTGCCGACGTACGCTCAACGAGTCTCTGATCAAGTAGCTTGGGTAAGCACTAAGGTAAGAAATGGCCTCACATACCTTCCCGAAAGTGAAACTAGATCTAAAAATTCCTCCACTCTCAAGGAATATAAAAGACTTTAAGACGTATGAGACTACCTTGATAGCTGTTCTAAGATTAGTCAATCCATTGTTAATTCCTCGCTTAGAGGGAAGAGTCATAGTCTTTCCCAGCACAGTCAAGAGTGAGCCTACACAGCTAACACCTTCCTCTAAATCACTGTCAGACAGACCAGCGTCACAGTCAGTCACACAGAGAGAGATAGAGGATGAAGAAAAGCAAGATCACACGAGGAGAAGAAGAGAGCTGAAAGATGAGTTGCTCGCTTACCTTATTTCCTCATGTCAGCTGAATCCGGATGCTAGGGCATTGTTGCCTGAAGCAGAAGGTGAACCAGCAAAATTCTGGAAAGCTATAGTAGACAAGTACAGAGGATTAGACGACATAGCTAAGGCAGGTCGATTAGACAAGCTAGACGCTATTCAGGGTCCTAGTTCGATGAGTAAGGTAGAAACATGGCTTACAAAGTACAAGACACTAGTCAGACAAGTCGAGTTAGACGAAGGAAGAGCAGAGTCAGACTACAAGAAAAGTAAGAAGCTATTTAGACTTACAACACCTAGACCCTATGTCAACCCTTTACACTACATGGCAGCATATGGATCAAAGATGGGAGTGGAAACATCTAACCCTAAAGATAGTGCAGGTCACACAAGACTACAACAACGAAAAACTGTACAGGGAAGTAATAACACCGCAAAAACGAAAGCAGGTAGTATTTAGTACAGTGTCGACGACGAAAGATTCTGAACTAAAATGCTACTGCTGCAAGCAAGCTGGGCATATGTGTTATGAATGTACGTCGAGGTGTGTACGAACAGATTGCAAGAGGGAAAACGAGGTGTCAGACACACAGGTAGTGATTGCTCTTTCACTAAAAGCATATCAGCAAGACAGGGAAAGACAACTAAGCCTAAGTCATTTGACAGACCACGTAAACCCACTCAAAAGGATAGCTCTTCTGACAAGCATAGCTCTAAATACAAGCTAAGGAAAGGCAGCACAATGAACAAGAGAAAAGGACCTAGGAAGGGTAAGTTCATTTGTGTAGGTGAGGAGCAGGAAGAGGAAGAGAACGAATCATCACAAGACGAGAAAGAGTCAGTAGCTCCACAAGAGGATGAAGAAGTAGAGTCATCAGATCAGTCAGATCAGGGTAGTCAGAAAGATGATGACAATGACGAGACTGAGGACTCACTACAACTCATACAGTGGATACACATGAACGTGGAAGTGAAGAAGAGGGAGAGTAAGAGTATGCCTCAGACCAACCCTATCCCCATTCCCATCCCACGTACTCACCAGCAAGTTAAACCTCTAGCTAGACCCCCACAAGAGTTTAGAGGGATCGACCCCAGCATCTTTCACGTCCCATACTTCACTAGCGACTTTTTGCTGAAATACGCATTACTAGAAGCACAGAGTAGACATTTAGGGCGCGATCTCTCGTTAGTTTTGACAGAGCTTTTTGGTGTTGTCCCCATTGACACTATCCCCTTAGAACCAGTTAATCTCAATTATGCTAAGGTTTAGAGATCAAGAAAGATTGAGACACCAGAGGAGTTTTTGATCCCCGACAACAAGAGATGCGAGGGCATAGTCAGAGAGACAGGCAAGCGATGTAAGTGGACTTTAAACCTTTGTAGGAAAGGAGGACCGGGAGCAAGCGCAGCATGGAGGCTGACTAGATTCAGAAACTGTGTGTTTCACAAGCCAAAACTCAGACTAGACTCTGACAAAAGCCCTGAAATGACAGAAGAAGCGAAAGCTCTCATGATAGCTGCTCTAGCAGAGATTAGAGACCCCGTTCTATACGATCGTGTTTACAAAGGGATTCCAAGAGATCAGGATGGATGTCCTTTGCTCCCAACACACCTAGCAGCGATCTCTAGCAATATTCCACCAGATGAGCTCAAGATAGGAACTATGGCCTTATGCGTGAACAGTGATAGGCCTAGATCACCTCATGTAGTCAGGATGGATAGTGCTCAACCAGTTAGTCCAGCACCAACAGAAGCTAGTCAGAGTGAGAGCGTAAACGAAGGAGTAAATGAGACAGCAAGAACTGACCGATCAGAAAGAGAAGATGAAGAAGAAGAATCATTTGAACATACACCGGGAGATTGGACAAACCCAGACAGCAGTCAGTATGGTCAATTCCCGAATAAATGGATGTCCCCTTCAAATTATCTTACTAAATCGGAACTCAAGGAGATAGGATACGAAAGAAGAGTAGCTACAGAAACCCCAGATACCCCAGGTAGTAAAGATAGGGTAGATTCAGATGACAGCGGGGGAGAAACTGTTATCAGACCTAGGGGAAAGAGTAGCTATAGGTCCTACCTTGATGTTAAAGCATTGCCATCATTACTCCCAGCACAAGCGGCAAGTAGTAGCTCTAATAACACAACAGGGTCTCTAGCGGCTAGTCAAGCTAGTAGTAACAGTAGTACAGATCAGTCTGTCTCTGCTAAATGCCCCATAAGTAGTGCAAAGAGTAGTACAGTGCCAGCTAGTGCTAGTACACAGGACAGCGGTAGTGCTCCTACGGCTAACACCAGGGTAGCATCGCCGCCGCACAATCAACCAGGTAGAATAGAAAGCTACTTCACTGAATTGTTTGATGCCATTCACCGGGGGAGTTTTGCAGTCGATTTCAGATCGGCGGGCATACAACCGGGATGAAACAATAAACGTCTTTTATTCAGGTTTACGCACAGTCATTGAACAGTATGTAGTAAACATGTGTGTAAGAAGTGAGGATGTAGACGCTACCCAATTTGCCATAAGTTTTCCTTATATCGCTTATACTAATTCGCATCCTTACATTCAAGAGATCTTAGGTCCTGTCCCCAGACCAAGTCCAATTGAAGAGCCGGGAGCTGAAGAAGAAGATGAGGAAAGGAATGAAGGCGGTAGTATTATGCACAATGCCCATGCTATGGTCAATCTGTCTAGAGATAGTATAGTTGACGATAGTGCTTGTAGCACAAACATATCACCCAACAAAGAATTGTTCACTAATCTAGTGAAAGGACAGGCCAAGTTCAGAACAGCTAACAGCATTATAACTACATCCCTGAAAGGTCAGTTGTCAGTGCAGTTAGCGGGAGTCGGAGAAGAGATAGACGTAGTTGCTAGGAATGCGGTGTACAACCCAGATCTGCCATATACCCTGATATCTACCGCCACTTGGGATAATTCAGGAAATGCTGTAGTGCATCAGAATGGACAGATCATTTTGCTAGACAAACCCATACCGGTTGTTAAGGGAGCAATTCTTGCGCAAGGTCGCAGAGCCCAGAACAACATATACGTTTGTGATAAGCCTGGCATAAAGCAACTAGATCCTAACCTCATCTTTGACCCACACACAGGGAAGCAGGTTGACAGTAGGAAGAAGCTTGATAAACTGAAGGATCGAAAAAAGAAGCACATAAACCAAGTGCCACACAACAACTCACTGCACCAAATGCTATCACAAGCTATCCATTTTGTGGAAATGTATCAGCATGTGTTTGTGGATGGGGATGTGACCATGGTTGTAACTATGTGCCATACACGTACGAATGAGACACTGAACTTGGAGAGAAAGTAAACAACAACACATACCATTTCTCATACCTCTTACCCGTTGTCCGTCCAGATGCGAGCAAGAACATCCATTTCGTTATACTTCACCGCATGGCATTACATAGAGGCGGTGCGGCGATGGATAGGCTAGCTAAGGCGCAGGGATGGACGATCATAGGAAAGGATTGGAGAGAAGCCGTGAGAAAATGTGAGTGCTGTAGTCTAGCTAAGATGCGAGAAGTAGATCACAGTTCGAAGAACAGACATGACAGGGATTGGACCCCAGGAGAATGCTTAGTCATGGATACTCAGTTTTACTTAGTGTTGTCTCATGATGGTAGGAAATACAAGTACACCATTAAATGCGTAGCTAGCGGATACGTAAAGGACTATTACCTAAAACAAAAGAACGAGTTTTTCGACTATTTTCTTGAGGCAGTTGCATTCTTTGAACGTCAGACAGGAAATGCTGTTAGAATGATCAAGTCAGATCAGGAGTATAGGGGGATACGGAGTTTTTAAGTCCTTGGTTAAGCGTACAGGAGTAGAATTCTACCCATCCCCTAAGGGCCACAGTAAGAGTAATGCAGTGATAGAAAGATCACATCTAACCATGGAAGGCCCAGCAACAGCTGCCAGACTTGACGCGGGTTTGCCCATAAGTTTTTGGACAGACATGGAAAAGAACTCTACTTACATCGAAAATAGAATACCTAACGCACATGGAAGGTTCAAGGGTATTTCCCCTTTTGAGGTCATCTTCAAGAAGAAACCGCTAATGTCACACCTAAAACCAAGTGGTTGTGCTGCTATCATGGAGGTGGAGAGTAAGAAGGGAGAGCCCAAGGGTGTGCCTGTCATATTTCTAGGGTACGAACCAACCACAGGATACTACAGAGTGTATGATCCTATAGGCAAACGTATCTACGGAGATCTGAGAGATGTTCGTTTCGATGTGAATCGCATGGGAAAAAGAGTAGCTGCTAAAGTTCTCAAGATAGACCCCCTAGAGGACGAGAAGTTAGAAAGGGTAAGTTGGAATAAGGATCCACAAGCACCAAAGTCTCGTACAGCAGGGGGGGATGTTGAGAACAATCAAGAAAGCGGGATCGTCGACGCTTTAGAAATAGAGGGATCTGAAGTGAGAATTTATCCTAGGAAACAGGGTTTGCCCATGTCGGGTGCTTCTAGGTCTTCTGTAGTTGTGGAAAAAGAAGTTGTGGTAGTGGAAAGTGATAGTGATACGGATGCCGAACAGTTGTCACCACCAGTCACCCCACAAGTCCATGATCCGGGAGGAAACCCACAACCAGAAAAAGAGAGTGTCAGTACACCGCCAGTCAGTTCGATAGCCTTTCCCAAAGCAAAGAATAGGAAGGCAAGACTGTCGAACCGACTGGACCCATTACAGGGAGTTGAAGTAGCAGTTCCTGCCCCAGAATTTGGAGAAAAATGGGCTCAGACTCAATGTGGAGAGCAGTGGCGCACACATATCAGAAAGGGACGTGCCATTCGTCCAGGGGGAGCTTTGAAAGCAATCTCAGGAAAGATGGAACCTACGCATTACATAGACTTCGGAGAGGGAAAAGCAGAGAGAATGTTAGATAGTGAGATAGAGAAATTTAGAATTATTTCAGTCGGTACGACCAGTCTTATCAACCCCCCAGAAGTCAGCGTAGAAACCCCAGTTGTGCCCAAGTTGGACGAAGGAGAACAAACTCAGTCAGCGTTATCTCCAAATAAGCCCAACCCCGCTACTTTTCGTTCATGGACGCAGGGTGAGATATCAGGCGATAATCTCATACCCGCGGGACAGAAGAGAGTCAGACCCCAGAAGCAACCAATTACTCCTCCCGCTAGTGTAGCACCAGCTACTGTAGCGTCAACACAACCACCACCCATATTGCCTGCTGCAAAATTGCTTGAGGTAGTACCCGATTTTGCTCATAATGCTTGCTTTTACTCTGCCATTGAACTGCCTCCCGATATCAAACCACAAGACAAGAAGGGAGAGAAAGAGATACAGCAGCAGGAAGAGTTGAGATCGTTCGAATGGGTGAGAGAGACAGAGGCGAGGAGAAGTGGCAGTAAAATAATACCACTAACATGGGTAGATACGGTAAAGCCAGACCCTAAAGGTGGTACTTATTGCAAGGCCAGAACAGCAATAAGAGGAGATTTAATGGAACCTGGCATTCATTTTAACACCTATTTTGCGACCTCAGACGAGAAAAAGCCGGAACATTGTAAATGCCTGAATTTCGGCATTTGAAGCAGTTTCTACAAACATGTTTGATACGGTAGGACTGACTATGAACGATTGCCATTAATATTACAAGTTTTGGTCCAATTTGGCCCATCAGGCCTAAAATCAAATTACGAAATTCTGGAATTAGCTCATTTCGAGCCATTTGAAGGTATCAGAACTAAGTGATGCTACAAGAACAACTAGAAAAGTTGCGACATGTGTCGCGCAAGTAATAAATATGTGACTTTATATACCTAGTGTTCTCGTCACTTTCGCAAGTTCCTCGAACACAAGAAGAGAGATTCTTATTTTTGGAGCTTTTTATCCCCGTTCTTTGCTACCACTAATGTCAAGTGATGTCCCTGGAGAAGCAAGAGCAGCAAAGCGTAGGGCGGCATCATCGGCTGCTTCCCGTGCGTTATCGACCATCATGGCGGCAGCCGGTGCGGCGGTTGGAAACTCTGCATCTTCCCCAAGAGCACCCTGTCCCCCACCGTCATTTGTGTTTGGGGTACCGAGCATCTCGGTACCGTCCACTTCGACTTCGGCAACAAGTGGAGATACCTCGCCTCCCTGCACTCGTCTGGACCGGCGTTGCTTGTGCCGTCAGTTGGCTCGCCAGCTGCTGGAGGAATGGTCGTTGCAGGTGCGCCGGCTCCGGCAGTTGTGGGAGCAGGGTTGGTTGCTTCGGGTCATTATGGAGTCGCCGCACCCGCTGCGACTGGGCACATCGGTGTCCCCACTGGTGTGGGCGCAGCGGGCGGGAGCACCGTACATGCGCCCGTGATGATTGATGCATCTCAAATGGGTGCACTAATGCAAGCTTTCATGGCTGGGGGAGGGGCGAGTCGCGCAGTTTGTGATTATAAGGGTAACAGATAGCCTGTGTGGCAAGGTGATTACTAATGATGTACATGTGTTGTACGTGTGTTAGGCTGTCTTAGCGAGACAAGCCCTGGCCAAGACTACTGCACCCGCCACGAGGAGCAGAGCTGCGGGGCGGCGCGCTGCCCGTCAACGAGTCGTACGCGCTGCAGCTCATGGCGCGGCTGGCCGGGTCCACGACGTTGCAGCTCGACGCGCCCGACATCGCGACCACGACCGTGTTTTTCGCGCACAGCAACCAGAGCACGTCGGTCACGCGCCTGTGCTTTGTCGGCTACGTCAAGTCCGGCCAGGACGTGATCGTCAGCAAGGTCACGCTGAACGAGCAGGCGGGGCTCGACTTCGTCATCAACGGCACCACCTACGTCGCCGACAACTTCACCGTGCTGCAGCCCAACGCGCCCGTGAGCAACGTCGTGGTGCTGTGCGCCGACCTGCCCGTCCCCGACTACAATTCCACCGAGGTGCTGGTGCAGCTCAGTTTCAACGTGGCCGTGGAATACCTGGGCGTCAGCGGCAGGCGCCGCCGCACCGTCCTGGCGCTGCCAACCGGCCCGGCCCGGGCGGGTGTCACGAGGTGGGCAGCCCCCGCTGACCCGACGACGCCATTACCCGCCTGGTACCGCGAGCTTCCCAGCCGCGGCCGCACAGCCGCGGCCGCCGAAGGGGAGCCGGGCTACGCCGCGGCGCTCTCGCAGCGGGAAACGTTCGGCCTGACGCTCGTCGGCAACGGTGGTGGCGACGTTGAGCCGCCGCCGGCGGAGGCGGTCGTGAAGAAGTCGCCGCAACTCGGCTGGAAGGAAATCGTCTGCGGCGCGGCCGCGGCGGTTGGCGTGCTCTTGATCCTGGGCGCCGGCTTTTGGTACTGGCACCGTGCACGCAAGCCCGAAAGTTCGAGTGACAGCGTGCACTTCGCGTCGTCCGGGGCCGACCTGCACCACCGCGGGATGGATGGCACCTCGAGCGGGGCCGGCACGCCTGTCAGCCGCCAAAGGCCGAGCCGTGAAAGGCCGGGCCTGGTACATGGCGAACACGACGTGGCTGAACATGAGCGCCAGATCCTGTAAAAGAAAATACAGACCCAAATTTTCTTTTCAAAAAAAAAGAATATTAAGAGATTAAACAACGAAAAGAAAAATGCGGGACGGGGGGGGGGGGGGGGTGCGTAGGCGCGATTGTTAAGAAAGTGCGAGCAAAAAAAAGAGCTTGATGCAGCTCTGGCCACAAGAAGAAGCAAAAAACCTCCGAGCAAAAACGTTTCGTTTATTTATTAAATTACGATTATTTTGTACAAACAACAGCCGGGGGGGGGGGGGCAAAAGCCACCGGGACGCACGCCAAAAAATTTCAATGGCCCCACCTTGGCCTACCTCCATTTGCATAATATTGCTCAGATGCCTCTCGCTCAGCTTGCAACAATGCCCAACTACTGCCTCCTGTTTTATCAAAAACTGTGCAACGTTGGCGTACAGATTGGATTGAAATCTCGGAGGGGTTGAATTCCCAGAGATTCCTACAGCTGGGAGGGAGAAAGGGCAGCACGCGGCACATCCCTACCTTCCTCCTTAGAGGCCCCAATCGAAGCAAAGCACTAAACCCGACCTGAAGTCAGGGTTTGGTGCGAGATTGATAAACCTAAACACTAACATAAGTCCTGCCTACCCAAGGCCAGCAGTCTCAAGAGGATGTTGCGACTGGCGTTCATGTCGCGTCCGTGCTGGAGCGCGCACCACTGGCAGCTGTAGGTCCTCGCGGCTTTGATGTCCTTCCACAGCGCTCCGCATTGCGTGCACGCCTGTGTGGTGAACTCTTCGTTGCATATCAGCACTTTGCACTTGCCGATGTATTCTCGCTGCAGGTCGAGCAAACGCTTGCGGAAATCCGCGTGTCGCCAAGCAAGCAGCTTGCGTTTCGTTTGCCGTGAGATTGTCTTGCCCTTCACCATGCCCGACGCTCCAAACCAAGGCAGCACGACGTAGTCGTGATTATCGAGCAGCCATCTGGCGGCTTTCTTGTGCACGTCCTGGACCCTGTTGTAGATCTTGTCACGCACTCGAGTAATAGCGCGCCGTAGGCGCCAGCGGTTGCGCTTCTTGCTGCTGTCCTTAGCCATTAGCTCGACCTTGCTCAGCAGCTTGTCGACGTGCTTCTGGAGTCGGTACACGCGTGCAATCGACCCGCACCCGAATTTGGTGATCGCACCAGAGTCCGCGTGGTACACGGTCAGAAGCTGCGGACGCCCGGGTCGATGCTCTCTGCGCGCTGGGACTCAGGCACCGCCATTTCACGCTGGCGCTGCTGTATTTCTACCGGTACATGCAAGTACCATTTACCCAGGCGATCGACCCTCAGGCGCACGTCGTGCTTGATTTCAAGCTTGGGGGATCCAAGCCTGCGCTCTTGCTTTCTCCAATCCTTGGAGGCGACCGAGTCAGCGTTTAGAAAGCCTGCAAAAAAACCTCGCCGGCGCTCCCAATTTGTGTGCGAGATCGCAATCGTTGACTTGCGCTCTTCCCACTTGCGGAAGTTAACCCTCTTCCAGTGAAACACTTTGCCCTTCTGCCTAAGATTGGAGATGGCGGAGGCCCTCGCCGCTTGCAAGTCCCGGATGGCCACTGCGCGAATAGCATACGGCACCTGGAGCAGCCATGAATGCTTTTGCACGAATTTGCTACCGTCTTTCACAAATCGCAGGCGCAGCGTATCCAGATCGAAATCGCCCAGGCGCCGCATTCTGCCGCCCAGCTCGGCCCTTCTTTTTTCTCGGCGCTCCTTTTGTTCTTGACGACGGTTGGCCTTGATCTCCTCTGGCGTCTCCTCCTTCTCTTGCTTGTCTTCCTCTTCCACTGTCTCCTTTTTTCGTCTCTTGAGCTTCGCGGGCTTTTCCTCCTCCTTTTCTTGGTGCCGCCTCTTTTTACTAACCTGCGCGGGTTGACCTTTCTGCTTCTGTTCGCTGGGCAACGGGAAACGCTTGTCCTCTTTGCGCAGCCAAGCCAGTGCAGCATTCCAAATTTCATGGACAGCGCGGTAGAGCAGCCACGCCTTACGCAGCCAAGCCCGCCTAACTTCCTTATCCTTGGTCTTCGGGTAGATTCTGCACGCAAAGCGTCTTAAGCGGGGGCGTCTTGTCAGCCTTCTTGTTGAGACTGAATTTCTTCTTGGGCAGCTTCTGGTTCTCGTCTGTCTTGGCTGCGTACCGTCGCGCGCCGACCTTGGTTGCGGGCAGCAGTGCAAGCCGTGACTGCCAGAATGTCGCCTGTGAGCTCGGTCGCGTGGTCGGCTCGTACCTGCGGGTCGAGCTCCAGGATCCGCACCCCATGACCTTGCTCAGAGAAACAGGCCAGCGGCTCGAGTCCGCTCTGGCCAAGCCGCTGCCTACAGCTAGGGGTAGCTGCCTGGACATCTCTCTGACAGACTCAGTCCAGAAAGGCGCATAAGCTAAAGCTGGCTCCACCAGACTTTTCTTCTCTCTGGTCTTGGCTTCTCGTGGCTCTGAGTCGCGGTTCGCGGGCTCCGTGCTGTTGGCTGGGCTAGTTGCCCCCGCTGGACGCCTGGTCACCTTTTCCCAGAGAGCAAGCTGTCTCATTCAATGTCACTGGTCGGATGACCTTAGATCGTAGTCAGCATAGGCTCCTAGCGCCGAGTGGTTTCCCTGTTGCCATGTACATACCTGGATTCGTGGTTTCTTGAATGTGTTGGACAAATGAAGAAGCAGGTAGAGAATTTTTTTCTTGGATCCCACAGGAGTGTGGGGGGGGGGGCCGGTTGCTTTGCAAACTAGGCCAGGGGAGAAAAGGTTGGAGAGGGGGGGGGGCCGGATGGTAAGAGAAAGAGAGGGCCCACTCTTTTGTTTGAAAGTGGGCGGGTATGTGCAATTTTGCCGAGAAGACGCGGCCCAATTGACGGTGTGTGTGGGGGGGGGGGGGGCCGGGAAAGAACAAAAGAGCGAGGCAAGCAAAGAAGGAAGGAGGGGGGGGGGGGGCGGACTTTTTTTTGAGACAATGGCCCGGGGAAAATTTGCCGGGCTAACGACCGTATTTTGCGACACGCCTTCGCGAGAGTGGAATTTGGCCGCAAAGTGGACCGTCACGAAAACGTTTTTTTTTGAGTGTAGGACATTTCGGCAATGGAATTGGTTGCTTTGCAAAAAAGCTGGGGAAAAATTAGCGGGCGGGGAAAAATTTCAATTTCGGGACTTTTTTCCCCGCCCAATCTTTCCCCAACTTTTTTTGCAGACCAACCAAAACCAGACATTTCAGGCCGTCAGTGTAGAGTGCTAACAGCAGTGGCGGCAGAACCCTGTCACCAGACATTTCCGGCCATGCAAACATGTGTACGACGGCAGAATCCCGCCACCAGTCGAATCCGGCCGCCGGTGTAGGGTTCCAACGGTGGCAAAATCCTGCCACAAGATAGTTCCTGCCGCCGGCGGCAAAGAGAAAGCCACGACATTTTGGCAAATGGCCTTGGTTGGTCTGAGAAAAAAAAATGGTGGATGAAGGATCGGCAAGCAAAAAGATTTGTTGTAAAGGCAAAGAATAAGCTTTTTAATACAAATAGAATGTCGGACAAAAAGAAAGGCAGCCCACCTCTCTCTCTCTTTTTTTTTTTATTTTGCTCGCCCTTATTTCCCAGAGCAAATTTGGGCGGGACCAAAAAACAGACTTTCTTTTTTTTGCACACCGGCTGTACCTTTTTTTTTGTTACAAGCGGAGACTTTCAAATGGACAGATCTTTTGGCATGCCATAATCACGACTGTTGATTCGCTCGCGTTAAATATTTCCTTACAGCTGAAGCGCGCAGAGGCCGGCGGCATAAGCACTCTCAGGTTCCAAACCCGGCGTTTCGGTTCGATGATTAGCTGCCGTATCTCGCAAGTAAGCTGCCGTAGGTCTAGCTCTTCCGCAGTGACGTCCGATATCGTGAGAACGTCAAACGTGCCTAAGCGGTTATTAGACAAAACGCCGGAGGGAGACACAGAGCCTACCAAACACAGCCCCAGATCCTTGCGCACAATCTCGTCCACTTGCATATTCTCAGGTAATGCATACTTGCCTTCCAGCGTCAATGGCACGCTGCTGTCCATGGTAGAAGTTAGCGTGAGGTTCCCGAGAGCACATTCTAGTATGACCCAAAAGCCCGTGAAATCTTGGCACCGGCTGCTGCATTCGATAGTCAGATTCTCGACTGCATCAGTGGCATCGTAGCTAATATTTTTGGCGTAGGGGTACAAACGCGGCCCGCAATCCAGCAATTCCAGGAAGCTCCAACGGGGGCCCTCAAGGCAGGGCAGTTCCTGGATCCCCTCCAGCTCCAGCGTGTGTTTGTACCGGGTCCCGGCGAGCAGCGCCTGGCGCAACTGCTCGGGGCTTGTCTCGCGCAGGACTAAGTCAGAACCGCCGCAAGTGGGCGGCCCGGCCATCACGGCACCGGCGGCCAGGGGCACGTGACCGCTGCCCAGGCGCGCGAGTGAGACACAGGGGCTATTAATTATCTCGAGGCTCTCTGGGGACAAACGACCCCAGTCGATGTTGTCAACCGCGGGGCCCCCGCAGTCCACGAATTTACACTCAATTACGCCGCCTGGCACGTCTAACCAACCCTGCGGGAGCCTGTGCAGACCGTTGCAATTTTCAAATTTTAGAGCTTCAAGGCGTTTATGCCCGCTTATGCTGAGCCTCGCTAGCGCCTGCACATTAGTGAAACTAATTTGGCTAAGCAAGCCCGAGGCGCTGTTCTGATACGTCTTCGAAATCAAGCCACGTGTCTTTTTGGTCTTGGACAACGCCGCCCCGACCCTAGTGCAGCTCCATGCGACGCACGTGGTTTAGCCAAGAGCCGGGGGTCCTGACATCCTTCAACAAGTTCCAGAAAAACATTCCAGCTTCTTCGGTGCCAAACAAACTATAAACCACTAACCGTTGCGGGGGGCGGCTCCCTGCGGGCAGCTCGGCGTTGAATATCCAATCAGGGTACAGGCGCTCTGGTAAATTTTCTAGGTCGAGCACTACCTCGGACCCGACGTCCAGGTACTTGCGCCTGAGCGTCTCGTTCCGGCACGCGCGGTAGAGACAGTCCCACACTGCGCGCCGCAAACTTGCAGACCGTAGAGACAGTCCCACAAGTATTTCAAGACTCGCTCCGCTGGCTACGGTGTGGAGGATGCACTCAAGATCGCCAAGGCGCACGCCAAGAAGGTCAACTCCGCAGTCTGGGACGACGTGGAGGAGTACTTTACGCCTGCAGGCCCACTACTCAAGAGGAAGAAGCTGGGAGGAGCATCGGCTGCGAAGGATCTATAACAAGTGATTCGGCCAAATGTGGGGTATCAAATTTTCCGAAATTGTCCTGCCGGTGATTTTTGACTTTTTGATTCAGACATTCAAAATTGATTTTACTAAGCAAAAATAAGGTTGAACAAGCTCAATAACGTATTAAAAATGAGTTTCCAGTTGTATTAAAGCTTCCTGGTTTGACTGTGTGATAAGCCTTAAACATGTGTGACAAAGGATACTTAGTCACTTACTGATACCTTAACATCAGCTTTTCTCATCCGTTTCCCTAGTTCAGTTTCAATCAT
>WBZZ01002294.1:0-5000 GCA_019918135.1 Paulinella micropora | reverse complement strand
CGGCTGGCGCTCTATGGTCTCCTACTTCAACCACATCATGCTTAATATCATTTTGAATAAAATAATCACGAGTAGCACCTTTATATTCTCCTCCGCTGTCGGTTGTAATTGATTTAGGTTTATAAGGTATAGATTTCAAAGCATAATAAACTTCTTTCGCTGTTTTATTTTTTAATGGAATGATTATTAAATATCTTGAATGACAATCAATCCAAACAAGCATCCAAGCATATCCTTTATTTCCTTTCTTATCTTTTATTTTACTCATGTCTGCCAAGTCTAAGAAAACTTGGTCTAATGGATTATCAACCCATATAGTATTCCATATTTTCGGGTTCTTTTTCTGGTGGTGTATTTCAAGTGCTTCTTCTTCTTTTGTTTTAACTACTTCTCCTGTAGGTGTGTCTTCTAATTGACTATTACGATTTTGATTATTAATAATTGTATGTTTATGGTCTAAATCTGGCATTTATATAGTATGAGATTTTCAAAGTCAAATGTAAAAAACAAAAAATATAAAGTCATTAGTCCAAAGGTAAGGTTATTAATTTTGGAGATATCAGATACGAACATTATAAAGACCGCATAGGGTTATACTCACATTTAGACCATCTGGATAAAGAAAGACGAAAAAACTATAGAGCAAGAGCAAAAGCAATAAGAAACTCAAAAGGAGAATTAACTTTTAATAATCCGGAGTATAGTAATTATTATTCTTATCATTTCCTTTGGTAATGATATTTGAAAGACGACTTCATCGTTTTTTCTTTTTATTTACATTTGGACTTTAGAATTTTAAGAAACATTTTTCAACATCATTATTTTTTTCTTTCTTAGCACCACCAGAAGATTGATTATATACTTTTACGCTCACACTACTAGACTTCTTACCTTTGCCTTTCTTTGGCTTCGGTTCTTCTTCACTACTCTCACTTTCACTTTCTTCACTCTCAGGCTCAGGCTTCTTACTCTTCTTCTTTTCTCTTTTAGTTTCCGCTTTCTTTCTTCTTATCTTCATTTTTGCTATCTTTTCAGCAATGATATCAGTAAAATCACATTCACTTTCACTATCACTGCTTTGCTCGGGTGTGCCATCTTGGTCTTTTTCATTAACAATATCGCTCGCCACATTCTTATTTTCTATCTCTGCTATTTTTTGTTCCATGTCTTCGTCTTCGCTTTTAACCGCATTTCGGTATTGTTCCAAAACCTTTTTGGCATGTTCCATCTTTCGTTGTTTCGCTTTTGCTTTTATTCCTTCAACAGCACTTCCCCAGTTCTTACGACTTGCTTCGGGAGACGGCATTTATACTAAGATTAATATATCTTAGTATTTTTAAAATTAAATATTTAATTATATAATGTCCCAATATAAATCATTACTTGGCTTGAATGAGTTGGCTGTTGATAGTCTAAATATACTTAACTTAGACCTTACCAACACAAACATAGTCGGTCTGAATACAGACAGAGTGCCAGAAGATGAAAACCCTTTGAACCTCTACTATACAGATTTACGATTTGACACAAGATTATCTACCAAATCAACTACAGACATAAAAGAAGGAAAAAATCTAAACTATACAGAGCAACGTGTAAGGGATAATGATGAAGTCAAATCCTCAACTCAACACAGAAGCAATACAAGTAATCCGCACCAAACAAGTTTATATAATTTGATAGACACAAACATATCCGCACCAGTGGTCGGGCAATACTTAACATATAATGATGTAGATGGTAAATGGAGAAATACAACAAGCGGCTCAATTGATACACTCACAGATGTAGTCATTACAGCACCAATAGCGATGAATAGTTATCTCACATATAACTCAATAAACTGGGTAAATAAAACTTTTCCAATAAATGTTGATGAATTCGGCAACATTAATATGGGCGGTAATTTGAATATAACAGGAGTTAATTTATTAAATACGAAAGATGTTGATACTTGGATATCAGAGCACGAAGATAATAATGATAAAGTGTCAGCGGACGGCTCAATTAATACACACAGCGATGTTACAATAACAGGCACACCCGCCGATAACCAACTACTCATTTATAGCACAGGGCAATGGAGAAACACAAACTCTCCTTTTCTTAGATTGGACGGAACAGCAAACATGACGGGCGGATTAAATATGGGAGGATTTGCTATTTCAAATGTCGGTAATGTTGATGGTATTGATGTTTCGGCTCTCGATACTTCGGTGGTAAAACTAACGGGAGACCAGACTATAACAGGAAACAAAACATTTACTACTTATGTGGCCGTAAAAGATTCAAATCCATTAAATACAGGTAAGTTATTCTTCAATTACAACAATAATATGGGCTCTATCTATTCGTCGGAGGCCGGTGGTGCAACGGGCTATCCATTATCTTTTGTAGGCTCGTCCATACTTTTTGCTCCAACAACAGGAGGTGGAATAACATTGACGGGTAATGTTTTTAATTTTAATAGCACAACAGCAATCAGCGGACTGCCCGCACCATTCTATGACGGCGATGCTTCAACGAAAGCATATACCGATACAAAATTAGCAAAGGACGGCACAACGGCTATGACGGGTAGTTTAAATATGGGAGGATTTTCAATAACAAATGTTGGTAATGTTGATGGTATTGATGTTTCGGCTCTTGATACTTCGGTGGTTAAACTAACAGGAGACCAAACCATAGCAGGAACAAAAACATTCAGCAACATAATAAATGCTAGTGCGGGGATTGATATGAAAAGTCAAAACATAACAAATGTTAATTTGGTTGATGGTGTTGATGTTTCCACCCTTGATACTTCGGTGGTTAAACTAACAGGAGACCAAACCATAGCAGGGAATAAAAAATTTGCATCAACTTTGGAAGTAAGTGGTTCATCCAATCCAACTACTTTTGACGGCATTGGCATAGCCTTTGATACAAAAATAGGAATGATTGCCGCACAAAAGACAGCAACAGCGACTTGGTATCCGATACAAATAACGGGGTCATATGTTGATTTATATGCGGGTGATAATGTAATCGCGACAGCAACGGGCACGACACTATCTTTGAACAACAGAAAAATAACAAACTTAGCCACACCATCAGCAACAACGGACGGAGCAAACAAAAGTTATATGGATACATTAGACGGGCAAAATGTGAAACTAACTGCTAACCAAACCATAGCAGGAATTAAGACATATAGCAGTTGTGTTGAAATAACGGGAAATTCAATCAATTCAACAACAAAGGGCACATTTATCGTTTTTAATTCTACCAGTAATATCGGGTCAATTGCTAGTTTGGATATGAAAACTGCGACATATTACAACTTTGAAATTTCTGCCAAAAAAATAAGTTTTATTATTGACGGGACAATCGTCGGTTGGGTAAATGCTTCTGGGCTAGATTGTAATAGTAGCAAAATAGCCAACCTTGGAACTCCGACATTATCAACAGACGGAGCGACAAAAGGGTATGCGGACACATTGGACGGGCAAAATGTGAAACTAACAGGCGACCAAACCATAACAGGAATTAAGATATTTAATGGAAGTAGAAATGATGTAAGAGCACTGACCTTATTAAGCCAAGCCGATTTTAATAATGTGGATATCATTAATGGCGGGAATATAACATATAATGGGGCTCGGATATTAAACCAAAACGGAGGAGACATATTCTTTTCACAGACAACAGGTGATTGGCAGTCTTTCTTATATACTCTAAACACGGATTCAAGTGGAACCGCTAACCAAAGAGGCTACCTATTCACTAATGTAGCATACGATGTAAAAGGGGCGGGACTTTATATTTCAAAACTTTTGGATAATAAAAGTGCTTCGTCTGACATTGTCCGTTTTAACAATGCGGGCGGTATGCGGTTTTATGGAGGACTGGATATGAACAGCAACAATATAACGAGTGGTGGAACAATAACAGGAACTACATTAACGGCAACCGCGGGTATATCAACGACGACACTAACCGCAAGCGGATTAATAACAGCAGATGGCGGTTGTAAGTTATCTATTCAAAATAAAGTAGACGGAGGAAGCGGACAGGGTATATTTTTATATGATACGGATACTACAAGCTGGGGGATTTATATGGCAACTAATCAAGGAGCCACGAATACTAGAAGTTTAGCAGGTGGTTCAGCAGTTGCAGGAAATGATTTCAATCAATGGGCTATGAGATTTAGATGTAATGCTGGATCAGATACTGGTTTTATATGGGAGAACTCTTCCGAACAATTGTTAATGTCTTTGAATGGACTTAATGGGACTTATGGACAAAAGGATTAATTACAGCAAGTGCGGGAGTATCAACAACAACGGCAACCGCGAGTGGATTAATAACGGCAAATGCGGGGATTACATACACGGGAACACTGACATCAGCAACGAATACCAGTGGGGCAAAAATATCCATTCAAGGAGGAACAAATGGAGGAAGCACCAGAGGAATATATATTTGGGATATTACTGACCCAGGCTGGGGGATTTATATGGCACAATCTGGGGCGAATAAAGCATTAAGTGGAACAGGAACGGCACCAGCAGGAAATGGATTTAGTAGTTATGCCGTAAGATTAAGATCTGGTGCTGACACGACCCACGGTTTTGTGTGGGAAAATGCAAGTGATGTTGCTTTAATGTCGTTGAGAGGGAGCGATGGGAATTTATGGACAAAAGGATCAATGACAGCAAACGGCGACATTTACAGAACAATCGGCACGAATGGATATGTGAATATTAGACCAAGACCTACTTATCTTACCGAAACACAAATAGTTATGAAAGGTGATGGAAGTGCAAATTTTGGCCATATCGGATATAGCGGTTCAAGTTTATTTGCTTGGAGTTCTACAAATGCTAACGACCCTCATTCTGGTTATGTTGCTGTTGCTTTGGGTGATAATAAATGGACGAGTTCGTCAGACAGGAGATTGAAAGCAGATATTGAGACATTAGAATGTGGCGAATGTTGCGAAAAATTGATGAAAA
>WBZZ01002293.1:25000-37500 GCA_019918135.1 Paulinella micropora | reverse complement strand
CTCCTTCTCCCTGCTCTCGTTTTGCTCGTCGGCTTGCATGTCAAACTTGAGATTGCAAAAATTCTGGTTAGACGCTGGTTGTTTGTGGAAGCCTTGTGGATTCTTAATATTTGCTGCCCCGAGCAGTTTGCATTCTCTCTGTGTCGGGCGCGAGTGTTCTGCAAATGGACTGTCTCTTCTGTCAGGGAGTGCGTGCCTACGGGTCTCACTGGGACTTCTTCTGCCCTGTTCCTGCTGATGAGGAGGAGTACAGCAATAGGCGATACTGAGCAGAAGCGCTGTCAAAGACTCTCAAGCGCTCTCCAACTAGAGTGACTATTAACACAAGCGCTGTCTAAGCACAAGCGCTCCTACTTCAATTACCTCAGTTTGGATTCATAGAAGTCCAGGATAGGTTTATGACACTTACACACATACTGGTATTATCAGCTTCCCCCCTATTTTATTTACCTTATGCAACAGTGCATACTTATTCATGCTTGACGCGTAGCCAGGATATCCTATCATATAGCTAATATTCTTCGCTATCATGTCGCACCTAGTTTGATAGACCTCAGCTCCAGTATGGGCAAACCTTTGATATAATTAAATATTATCGAATGTTTTCTTCTTCTTCTTCTTCTTCTTCTTCTTCTTCTTCTTCTTCTTCTTCTTCTGCTTCTGCTGCTTTTCTGTTCTTTTGCTTCTTTTCTTTTCTTTTCTTTCTTTCTTTCTTTCTTTCTTTCTTTCTTTCTCCTTCTTCTCCTTCTTCTTCTTCTTCTTCTTCTTCTTCTTCGTCTTCTTCTTCTTCTTCTTGTTCTTTTTCTTCTTCTTTTTCTTCTTCTTTTCTTCTTCTTCTTCTCCTTCTCTTTCTTCTCCTCCTCCTCCTTCTCCTCCTCCTCCTCCTCCTCCTCCTCCTCCTCCTCCTTCTTCTTCTTCTTCTTCTTCTTCTTCTTCTTCTTCTTCTTCTTCTTCTTCTTCTTCTTCTTCTTCTTCTTCTCTTTTTGTTCGTTGTTCGTTTGTTTGTTTGTTTGTTTGTTTGTTTGTTTTGTTTGTTTTGTTTGTTTGTTTGTTTTCTGCATTCCCTCCAGCAGCAGCACTTCCAAACATCCCCAACTCGAGTAAATCTTGGCCCCTTTTCACAGTTTCTTCTTCTTCTTCTTCTTCTTCTTCTTCTTCTTCTTCTTCTTCTTCTTCTTCTTCATCTTCTTTTTCTTCTTCTTCTTCTTCTTCTTCTTCTTCTTCTTCTTCTTCTTCTTCTTCTTCTTCTTCTTCTTCTTCTTCTTCTTCTTCTTCTTCTTCTTCTTCTTCTTCTTCTTCTTCTTCTTCTTCTTCTTCTTAACTGCGCATGCTGCACAACGCTTACCCACTCGAAATCTTATCGTTGCTTCACAGAATTTGCATTGCTTCGCAAGGGACAGACAAGTCTGTCAAGAAAGTCGTTTTTACGCTTCATTTTGGTTTTCCTCTTTTGTAAGATTCTCTTTGATACCACTTCCATTCTATCTGAGCTTCTGCTTCCCTCTCAAGCTCTACGAATGGCAAGTGTTTGCGTAAAAAAGGATACTAAACAAACTGGAGTTGACCGATCCAGAGTCTTTTGGTAACCCATGACTTCCGAAATATTTCAGTTGAAGTGAATCGGCAGCAGTGTGTGAATTCAACTGACTGAATGCCGGTTGGTTATTTCCTCACAGTAGGTAGTCAAGACTTACAACTTAGAGTGTATCTCTTGGTATCACTTCCATTTTACTTTTCCGCTTCCCACTTATTCCTACAAGTGGCAAGCATTGTATTATTAAAACTGCTTACGTAAAAACGATGAGGCGCCTCATATACAAAAGAGGTGCAGCGGATTAAAGTGAAGGTCGATCGTGTGGAGAGACTTCTAGCGGAGTCAGACTGCTTTTACCAGTTCGGTTAAAAAAGAATATATTTATTTATGCATATCCTTTTACTCAACCAATTCAAACAACTCCGCCAGTAACCTAATCTTCTGAGCTTATATAATAAGAAAGGATCAAAGATGGTGGAAAATGTGGGAGACTAGCGGAGCCAAAAACAACCAAGGCAAACACCAGCTAATTCCCCTTGTCCTGCCTAACGATAATATATTCCTTTCTAAAAAGTGTAACTGTCACTTCTAGTAATCATAGTATTATCGTTACCCGGTCACCTGAAGAGGGTTATTAATATTAACGGCCTCTTATTGTGTTTGTATTGACACAGTGGTATTATTAATAATATATTATTAATAAATTTTATTAATAGCACTGTGACATATTAATATTAGTACCTATCTGCGCCTACAATCGGGCCCCCCTCCCGGGCCCTGTTTATCCGATTACCCCCGTTGATTAGGAGTAGAGAGGTATTATAAATGTGAGCGGTAGGAATATGGAGGCTGTCGAGGTTTGTCTCGAGGTTGATGGCTTCTCTCAAGTTCCTTCTTGGGATCGTATAGGCGATTGAAGGAAAGAAATGTACTTGAACTGTACTGAGGCGTTACTCAGAATGATTTGGATTTTGGAAAATGTGTGAAATTCGAATTTGACTTCGGATTTAATTATCAAATTTGTGTAGACATCACCACCCGAATTATCCGGTAAAAACTTATCATTTATAGATCGGAGTCATGAGTCATGATTTCGTTTGGCCGGACGCGTCTGAGATGCAAATCAGCTTGATCCTGCCGGGTCTTTTGGCGGCTTTTTGAATTTGCGTCACTGAGATAATATAACCGGAGACATCATTCTCTTTTTGAGTACTGTGTTTGGTTATATTACTCGGACTTCGTAGTACTCTTCCATTGAGCTATCGTTGGGGATAGTACATTTGGAGTCCATAGCTAAATGCTGATTTCTTTTCTGATCTGTCCGCGGCACAGACATCAGACTCGGACGAAAACAAACACTCCAACTCAGCATCCTCAAACGAAAAACTTACAAATAAGCAATCAATTTGTCACAAGCTGGCATAATCTTTAGCCCTTGTGCACATTTGGCCTCTGTGTGCTCTTCTACAAGACACCAGACCACATCTACTCCACTCCCTCTTGCTGCTTGCATAAAGCCAAGTAAGACGAATGCGAAACAAACATCAAACAAACGCACCATATGTAAGTTCTCCTGGTCGTTAGAGCGCCCATCAACTTCAAAGCAGGTAAACTTATTCAATATTCAAGATTTTGAGGTGCTGTTTGCACAAAATTCAATGTTTTTATTGGGAATAGGTAGCCGACAGTTTAGTTCTTCAGTGTATTAAAGGTATTGCTGTGTTCCAGAGTATGTTCTGAATTTTGACAAACTAATTTTTGACCTATGTTTTCCTAGTTTTTTTTCAAGTTTGTACCGTACTTCTCTGCAAAAACCCTTAGGCAGGATTACTCAACATAACATGTGAATTCATTTGTGCACTTGTGCGTAAAAATGAGTGCAGAGTGCATCATGCAAACACCATTTTTCAGTTAAAAACACCATACTTGCTATGTCCTGAGAAATGAAAATTGCGGTCGAAATAAGGGTGAAAAATAGTTAGTTACCACTTTTTTCTCAAACAAACACTTGTGTCATGCTTGCTTTTGCTTGAAACGATGTGGCTTGAACATTTACCTGCTTTGAAGTACTTGACCTCCGACATGATTTTGGTGGCGCCTGCTCGTGAATTTCTGTGGCAATATTTGGCAAGCCATGCCAATTACCGGAGAGGAAACCAGAAAAATTTCCAAAAAATATTTGAACAGACAGGCCTATCGACATACGTAGCCTTTGAAGTGAAGGCCGCACTAAGTTTTTTTTTATTTGACGGTTTTTGCGGGGTCGAGATTGGTAAAAGTCATGGCTAGAGAGTGTGTTTTTTTATGTGTGTGTTTTTTTGTGTGTGTATTTCTCATGCATACTTTCACGTCCTGTGGCCTTGCACAGTCTTTCCAAACGTTGTGCCCATGCTGTCTGCAAAATGGTGTGTTGTAAACTTATGTACAGCATGTGTTGTTCTTTCTTCCCTGAAGCCCTTTTTTGCACCTGTATTGTATCACTCCTATATGTGTTGTGTGTGCTTTTCTGGGAATGTAATGTGCTGAATCTATTCACAATCACATGGTCTTTGTTTTGCATATGTTTAACTACTGCTACTTTCTTTGTAACCCTGCTGTTGGTGATCTGTTCTGGGCTGCAGACAGGCTAAAAAAATCATGGGTGAAATCTTTAGAGATTTTCAATTTTTTTCTGCAATTTCTGTACAAAATGCTTTTATTAAATAGTCTCTTTGATTTCCTTCACTTTCTGTACTTGTGCCGGCCTTGTATTTAAATCAAAAAAAATTTTGTGTGAGGGCCTTATGCCCTATTTTTGCTGATTTTGGCCGGTTTGTTTGCAGGCTTAAGGTTACCTTTTTGTAAAAAAACTTTGTACATTTAATTACAAGCATACATAGAAAGATATTACATAAAAATTTATTGAAGAGCATACAGGGAACATATGAAAACTGACTCTGATTTTTTGTCATCACAAGCACCATTTTTTGAGGTGGCAAGGTGGCCAGTTTTTTCCGGTGGGGAGTGTGCAAATTAGTTGGGAAAAAGCGGTGGGCGACGGGAAATCGATTGGTTTGAAGTCAGTTTTTACCATTTTTCAATAATTCTTTCATTAAATTAAATGTTTTTACTTATAGTTTTGAAATGTACGATTTTCATATGATAAAGTTTAACGGATCTATATTTATTATGCTAACGACCAATCGCCCATAGGAGAACTTACATATGCAGACAGAGGAGAAACGAGCATAGCACTCCCACTCTCTGTTCTGAACTATTTTCCATGCATTTCTCTGCAGAAACCACTGTCAGAGGAAATTACACATCTCTCACCCAATAGCAAAACAATTATCGAAGCACTGTCCGACGACAGACTGACTTCTACAAAACAGCCCTTTTGACCACTCTATTGCTATCTTTGTGTAGGGCCTGACACACCCACCCAGAGGAGTACAATGGGACGATGAATCTGAGGGGAAGAGTAGCAATGCAGAAGCTTGAGCAAACGGAGACAGAACCGGAACATAAAGTTCAGGGGGAGTCAGAAGAGCATGAGGAACAACATGGAGTTGAGGACGACACTTGTCCAGATTCCGGTCTTCCCATTGACTCTAACGAAAGCCAAGTTGTTGATCAGGACGACGGGGTAACACCCATCGAATCGCTTAGTGCGCAGGACCCTTCAGCTAGTCACCCAAGCCGGAGATATAGGGAAGGAGAAGCGCCAAACAAGGGCCTGACATGGGAGCAAAGTGACAAAATCACGACAGCTAACATAGTGAGAGGGAAACGGGAAACGAGCAAAGCCTGACACACAACCAGTCACAACTAAAAAGGTAGTTAAGGAATATGCCTCATTAGAAAATGTCAAGGTAGTTGTACCAGCGGTAGCTTTTGGTGAACTTTGGGCGAAGGAAGAATATGGAGACAGTTGGCAAGAAGCTAAACGAACCGGTAAAGTTTGAAGCCATGCGAGAAAGGTGATAGACTCAAAGTTCGCAAACAGCCCAAGCCAAGTCACTTTGTATCTTTTGATGAAGGACTAGTTGAAAAGATGTTAGACAGTGAAATCAAGAAGTATAAGTAGACCCAATCCATCCACCCGGTGAACTAGAAGACGCCAAGTCGTCTGAGGAAAGCATACTAGGAGAGGATAGTAGTGAAGTTTTACTCTACCTCACACTCGTGTGCCAAAAGAGATAGTCGACGAAGGGCTAACAGCTAAGGAGTTGAAAGAAGGCATGGATAAAGAGATAGATGCTCTTAAGTCTTTTAACACCTATACCTGGGTAAGCCCCAAGGAAGCAAAAGAGAAGGGAATGTCGAAGATAGTAAGATTGACATGGGTACATAAAGTCAAGCTTGATGATAAAGGACGAAAGTTTGTCAAGTCACGATTAGCTTTGAGAGGAGATATGCTAGAACCAGGAGTCAGCTATAATCCAGATCAGCTATTTGTACCTTGTGCAGCTCATCGATCACTACTTTTCTTAGCTAAGATAGCTGCTTGGCATGGTCACAAGTTGTATGGTATAGACTTCAAACATGCTTACTTGAATGCTAGAATGAATGATCATGTTTACGCGTACGCCCCAGATAGTTTAGACAGGGAAGGTCATGATGACATGATATTAAGAATAGATGGAGCTCTGTATGGTGCCCCACAAGCCGGCAGACGTTGGTATGAAATCTTGGCCCCAAAGTTAGAAGAGTTAGGATTTCGATTGCTAGACGCATATCTATGTATGTTCGTTGAAAAAGACAAACCCATAAGAGATGCAATCATTGGCATATTTCATGTAGATGATCTAATCTTTTCGGCGCCTAACGAACGAGCGTATGATAAGTTTGCAAGCCAACTAGAAAGGTTCTATCCCCTAAAACGATTATGAGTAGCCAAAGAGTTTAAGAGTATAGAAATAGAACAGGAAGGAGGTCGCATTTTACTACATCAGATGAGATATCAGAAACAGATCTTGAAATGAAATATGCAGACGCACGCCCGCTAAGCACGCCTAGCGCAGAACAGGAGCCAGAACCTATGTCGGAATCTAGTGCACTTAGGAAGCATTCCATTCCTAGCTTAGTTGGAAAGTTACTATTTTTGACTAAGATGACTAGACCAGATGCAGACCAAGCTTTGAATGCAGCTAGCGTTATGCAGACTGTTGACGTTGGAGTGACTTATGCAATGTTGGGACGAATTTTTCGGTATTTAGTAAATTCATTTCGCGGTATTGCATTTCACGGGCCGAAATCATCGCAAGAGGCAAGGACATATCCCGGAATTACTCTATGGCCTGATGCGGCGAATAAAGTATGCAAAAAGACAGGAAAGTCTCGTACAGGGTATATAGTTCTATGGGGAGGTGACCTAATTGCATGGTTATCGAAACGACAATCACGGATTGCATTAAGCTCGAATGAAGCGGAAATCTTCGCAGCAGTAGAATGTATTCGTGAAGGGTTAACAGTTAGACATATAGCGGAAGAGTTAGGAGTAGCACAGAAAAGCCCATTAGGATTATTTGAGGACAACGCACAAAATATTTTAGCGGCAGAGAGAGGAATGTCAGGGTCACGCACTAAACATCTACCACTTGAATTACATTTCATGCATCACGCACAACGTGATAAAGAAGTAAGGTTTGTAAAAGTAGGAACTAAGAAGCAGATAGCAGATGTATTAACTAAAGTTAACATATACCTAAGGACCAATTTGAGTACTTGGTTAGTAAATTCATGATCACTCTTAAACCATAAACCTTCAAAACGGAAAATTCGCAAATTTCCGCTGAGTTCACTCATGATGTTCTTTGTGTGAGTGTGAATCTTTTCTTAGCAGGCGATGTCTCTATATAGGTATTAGTTTGAAGCGAGGCGAATTATCCCGTGGACTTTAACTCGAGTGTAAACGAAGCGCGTGACGTCATGTCACCATCGATCGTGCGCAACAAGAGCGGGATGGCGGAAGTCGAAAGGCGAGAAGGAAGCAGGTGGAAGTCGGACAACGACGACGGCAACTTATTCGTTGAGATCGGATCGCGGACTACCATCGCTTTATTATTAGTTACCAGAGGGCTATTCAAGTTAACAGTTTTTATTGTGATTTACACGCGACGAGCAACTCTGAGTTTGCTATTACATGAGTAGACGTAATTTTTACTTTTATGTGTAAGTGCGAGTTGGTCATTTACGTAAGAGCCCTTTTACATCGATTTAATCGACCCAATGGATCAAGATGCTTTCAGCGAGGAATTGATGATTCGTATGGATTCTACGATTTGTGACTTGCTACGTTTTGAGTCGCGTATGTGTAGCTTTTATTTGACGTTATGCTCACTCAGTCAGACACGATTTACGAAGTTATCCAACAATACAATTGACATTGAATTAAGGGGGAGCGTTGCGGGACAGGCAACGTCGAGTTACTATTTGAATCGTAATTATGATTAATTTCTATGTGCGGTAACATTTTATTAAGTCATAATTAGGAGTAACAGTAATGGGTAATCCAAGTCAATTGTGCACGTTACGTTTTTACTATTTTGCACCGGACCATTATTATCGAGCGTCAGTTACTGTTAGTCACGCACTTAGACTAGTTTGGTTAGCTCTCTTACAGTTCAGTTCTGCGTTTATCTCTTCGGATTAAAGTGGCTGTGAGCAACCTGGTTTTTAACGAAGTCTCCCGGCAAACCGCAAGTCACCCGAAAGGTAGGGTAAGGTCCGTGAGTGACCGGTTTATACCTAATCATCGGCAGTGTACTGATTGTCGAGAATGTAGGCATCACCCCCCGGATAGCCGGTAAAAAGTACCTTTTCCTGGTGACAGGTGCACCAGCTTGTTTTTCAGTATTTATTTATCAGGATTTGGACCTGATGCCATTTTATTTCTGGTCTGTTGCCGTTTTCCTTTTTGGCTTCACTGAGCTAATACAACGAAACATCATTCTCATTCTTGAGGACTGTGTTTGGTTGTATTACCGACTTTTTACGAGCTATCGTTGGGGGCATTACATTTGGAGTCCACATCACTAGGGTGATTTCTTTCTGCTTTGCCACACAGGCAACAGAGTGAATTTTCACTGACCTGTCTCACACGGGGACGTCAGACGAAAACAAATACTCCAACACAGCTCCCTCATAACTCTTTCACAAAACAAATAATTTGATTGGTCTCAAGCAGGTGTCTCGTACCCTCTAGCCCAATCCATATCTGTGTGCTCACAAGGAGACATCAGATACAAACTCTCTGTCGTTCTTGCTGTTCTCACACAGAGACCAAGAAGAAGGAGGTGGACAGAAGAGTGAAGGAACACACACAAAACACAAACAAGCATAGGGACAGGAGCACAACACTTTACCCTTCTAGTTTGTGCATTTATCTGCATTATCTCACACATACGTCAGAGTATTTTTGCAACTCTCTGATCGTTTTCTAAAGGTAGGTCTGAGAACCTATCCGACCGACTGTCGACTTCTCAAGGAGAGCTTTTCTAGCTTCTCTATTACTATCTGTGTGTAGGTCCAAGTGCCTCATACTAGATACAATATAGAAAAGAAGGAGGAGAAAGTAATCTGAGTAAGGAGAACAAGAAATCGGAGAAAGTCTCAAAGACTATTTTTCTCAAACAAAAACAAACATACAAACAGTGTTTCATAGAGGACAGGGAATCTTATCCTACCCTCTCTATTAGTTTCTCTCTTCACTAGTCAATCGACTGAAGGAGGAACAGAACACAAACGAACAAAAACCAAACATAGGAGCTGACACTGTTCTCCTGTTGATCACTACTACGACATCATGTCGACAGAGATCGCCGAAGTGAGTGAATTCTCGGAGGCAGAACAAAGAAGAGAAGAAGAAGAAGCAGGAGGAGGAGGAGGAAGAGGATTGAATGAAGGAGGAGGAAGAGGACTGAATGAAGGAGGAGGAGGAGATGAAGGAGTAGGAGGAGGAGTAGAAGAGGGCTGGGATGATGAAGGAAAATATGGAGGAGACGAAGATGAAGGAGGATTTGAACAAGAAGAGACGGGAGGAGGAGCATATGGTAATCCCTTACCACCTGCCTACACGGGAGGAGGAGGACGAAAAATGATCGACTTGATTCATAGTGATGGAGAGGAGATCACAGTGGAGGAACAACAGTGGGTGCAAGACCATTATGACCTCACTAAAGAAGAGTTTGATAACAAGATGGGGGGGGGGGAGAGAAGGATACGTATGTGTGGATCCCTCAGGATCAAAGAAGAGAGAAAGGTCGTGCAAAAAAGGATGTCTATATCCTATTATCAAACACAGCACAGCTCCTCGGCAAACTGGTCTCTGATCCAGAAAAGAGAAAGAAGATACAGCATATCAAGTTTGGGGACACACACACCCACCTTGAATTACTCGATGCTATCTTTGGGGTGATGTACACTCAAACCCTGATTTGGGAACGTTCATACGGCCCACGATGTGAGGGTTACCTCCAGTACACAAACCCAAGAGCAACGGCCAGATTCCTCGCGACTGGTCAGGAGGCAGTCGATGTAACAAAAATGAAGACCAATCTGGGTTCGAAAAACTCGAGTGGCATATTTCATTTTTTTACGATGGAAATGAAGGCCTTGGAGGAGGGGAAGGCAGAGATGGAAAAAAGCATTAAGGCAGCAGGAGAAACTCATCCTGTGATTGATGAGTTAGAGAAGACCGACAGAGTTCTGACCAAGATCAGACTGTTGATGGGTGCGTTACTGCATAAGGAGGCATGGAAGAGATGGATTCCTACCAAGGATCACTCTGTCCTTAATTCACTTAGTAACGCACCACCGGTCGCCAACAAAGCAGGTGTTGACCAATATGTGGAGAAATATAATTTTCTCAGATCTGCTTCTGAATTGGTGGCCTTTATCACTCATGCTCAAAAGCTGGTGATATCTGAGAAGAAGAAGGCGAAAGAGAATGAGGAGTTCGAGAAGACGATGAGACTGGAAAGAATGAAAGCAAAAGTGAGTGGTGCAAAGACACACCCTCCGACATATTTGACCCCACCAGCTCCTGCCCCACCAGCCCCTGCACCCTCGGGCTCAACTACGGTGGTGGTCACAAACACGGAGAAGAAGGACAGACAGAACATCATAAATGCCTTCAAGGGGAAGAAAGGAGGAGTGGCAAGTCTCATGCTATATGCCAAGACGAGCTCAGACAAAGACTCTGATGCTTCGCTTTTGAGCAAGCTCAAAGAGATCAATGCCTGCATGAAGGCTTTTCCTTGCGACGAAACGCAGGAATACGAGGCCCTTGTTACTGTTTTTGACCAATCTCTAGTCTCGGAGGGATTTGATCTGACACAGTACAAGTTTTGAGAAAGAAGGAGGAGATTAAGAGAAACAATGCAACAGGCCTAGACGCTCAGTGTGAACTGGCGGTGGCCACACTCATTTCATATTTTCAATCTCATGGATACCAGCATCTCTGCACTGGTACTCTCATAGGATTTGAAATCTTAGAGACAGTGGCGATGAGTTTGAGGAGTGCTGTTGGCTTGGCGGCGACCCTTACGGAGGTAGTTTCCTCCTATGGGCTATTCTATGGCCGCAAGTCGATCATCCTCTATTTCTTTTCGGCGTTACACACAGTTAACCCGAGTAAGCTTACTCAGCTCATACAACAATGCTCGACGTTTAGCTCAGTGAAGTCCAAGAACTTCCTCGAGACACACGTGTTCGAAAATACGGTTCAAAGCGTTGCTCCGTCAGCACTGTTTCAAGAAGTGATGAGTGCATGCTCAAACATGGACTCGCTCACGGAGGCACATACGGCACAGGCAGGCGGTGTACCTGTTGGCGCACAAGCCACGTACACAAACAGAGTTGCCGGTTGGAAGAGACAGAGAGAAGCTACTTGACACCCTCACCAAGACACAGTCAACAACAGTGACTGAGCTTGTTCTCAGAGAGTGTGTCGTTCCAAATTCCGAATCCTATGAGTTCGAAAAAGGCAACTTGAAGGACTCCAAATGTAGCAAGACCCCTGGTCTTACCAGCTCAAGGAAAAATATAATTTAATAATGAACACAACTGGTTCAGGGCTAACCTCCACTTCAATAATAGAAAGGAAAGTCAGAATTGAACCCAAACACCAAGCCAAAGGGAAAACCCCGTTAAAAACGGAGTGTCCTATGACCGGATCAACTGACACGATTCGTTACGTCCGTAACCTGCACAAATGCCAAAATATAACTACAAACAACAAACCATAAGTGAAACTTGATTCCCCTTAACTTCTTTGCCATAAATTCCCAGTCACGTGAAAAACTGCTAAATTTCACGGAATTTCCGTACAGTAAATTTTCCTTATCCTTCAAACGGTTACTACATTTCTTCCAAAAGGTTCGGGTCAACGCTATTAACGTGTGGGAGGTTAATACTGAATAAAGATGCCACAGCTTTGTGTAACTTACATCCTAACAACCTTCAGCACTCCGGTAAACGGTTAAGTATAAAATATATAGTATTTAAGGCCCTATGGGGTCCAAGCTTCCAAGCTTCCCCCATATCCTTTATCCTTTATCCTAATACAACACTAAAACAGGAACTTCCGTATTCTTCAAAACCGGAAATGTAATAAGAATTCATCTTAAAATACATTTAATAACAAGGAATCACTTCCACGAATGAATTCCCGTAAAAACTAATAGCGAAATAACGATGTAGTATACCGTGGGTGTTACACTACTACTACTACTACTACTGCTACTACTACTACTACTACTACTACTACTACTACTATTACTACTACTACTACTACCACTACTACTACTACTACTACTACTACTACTACCACTACACGACTACTACTACTACTACTACTACTACTACTACTACTACTACTACTACTACTGCTACTACTACTACTACTACTAACTTCATTAAATCGAAGGCCTAGACCTAGGCCTAGTAGAAGTAGTAGTAGTAGTAGTAGTAGTAGTAGTAGTAG
>WBZZ01002293.1:10000-17500 GCA_019918135.1 Paulinella micropora | reverse complement strand
CAACGGCCTCAAGGCGTTAAACTGTGACGCCAACTCATAACCCTTTGGTGGTAGATGCTGGGGAGGAGGGTCGTTGCGCGCGTAAAAGATCTTAAACTCCGCATATGCTGGTTGATAGCCCAGGACCCAGCAGACACCAGATTGTTATGGGTGGGGTTTCGAGGCAGCTCTAGCAACCGCGCTTGGTGTATGCACTTGCACATTCGGTGACGTCTTGCAAGAGGTTGCTGGGACTGCGGAATAACCTCGGCTTAGTGCAGTCTTGCCCTCAGGAGCTCCATCGGTGGCCCCGATCATCAGGCGAGAGACTGACACGGGGGGGTGGAGGACCTCGAACAAGGGTATTGGAGGCTTATGTCCGTTGAGGATATGCCATTAGCTGCATCAGTACGCCTCAGATATAGTAAATAGTATTATTATTATTATTATTATTATTATTATTATTATTATTATTATTATTATTATTATTATTATTATTATTATTAGGGAGTACATAGGCCATCGGTCCTTTCCATGGGCTGATTGGTATAAAGCTCCTAGAGTAATGTTCTATGCCGTCACTTCCTTTATTCCACCGATTGGTGTGGAGACTTTCTTTATGGAATGGAGGACTGGATGCACATGGCCTTTTGGCTCAGCAATTGGCAGGAGATACACTATTATTATTATTATTATTATTATTATTCAGCCCAATGGCCTTACGGCGTTAAACTGTGATGCCAACTCAAAACCATTTGGTGGATGATGCTGGGGAGGAGGGTCGTTGGGCGCCTGTCGAAGATCTTAAACTCCGCTATGCCGGTTGATAGCCCGTGGACCCAGCGGATACCAAATTGTTATGGGTGGGGTTTTGTGGTAGTTCTAGCAACCATGCTTGGTGTACGCACTTGCACATGCGGCAACGTTTTGCAAGAGGTTGTTGGGACTGCGGAATAACCTCGGTTTAGTGTAGTCTTGCCCTCAGGAGCTCCATCGGTGGCCCCTATAATCAGTCGAGAGACTGACTAGGTGGGGATGGAGCACCTCGAACAAGGGCATGGAGGCTCATGTCCGGAAACGGATCGTGCCATCAGCTGCATCAGTATGCCTTAGAGGAAGTATATCTTTCTTCTCGGAGTGTTGACTGTGATGTATTTGAGGGTAACACCTGATGATAAAAACTTAGTCACGCTTGTTTATCAGAGCTCCAGCCCAATGGCCTTACGGCATTAAACTGTGATGCCAACTCAAAACCATTTGGTGGAAGATGCTGGGGAGGAGGGTCGTTGGGCGCCTGTCGAAGATCTTAAACTCCGCTATGCCGGTTGATAGCCCGTGGACCCAGCGGATACCAAATTGCTATGGGTGGGGTTTTGAGGTAGTTCTAGCAACCATGCTTGGTGTACGCACTTGCACATGCGGCAACATTTTGCAAGAGGTTGTTGGGACTGCGGAATAACCTCGGCTTAGTGTAGTCTTGCCCTCAGGAGCTCCATCGGTGGCCCCTATAATCAGTCGAGAGACTGACTAGGTGGGGATGGAGCACCTCGAACAAGGGCATGGAGGCTCATGTCCGGAAACGGATCGTGCCATCAGCTGCATCAGTATGCCTTAGAGGAAGTATATTATTATTATTATTATTATTATTATTATTATTATTATTATTATTATTATTATTATTATTATTACTACTACTACTACTACTACTACTACTACTACTACTACTACTACTACTATTATTACTACTACTACTACTATTATTATTATTATTATTATTATTATTATTATTTACTATATCTGAGGCGTACTGATGCAGCTAATGGCATATCCTCAACGGACATAAGCCTCCAATACCCTTGTTCGAGGTCCTCCACCCCCCCGTGTCAGTCTCTCGCCTGATGATCGGGGCCACCGATGGAGCTCCTGAGGGCAAGACTGCACTAAGCCGAGGTTATTCCGCAGTCCCAGCAACCTCTTGCAAGACGTCACCGAATGTGCAAGTGCATACACCAAGCGTGGTTGCTAGAGCTGCCTCGAAACCCCACCCATAACAATCTGGTGTCTGCTGGGTCCTGGGCTATCAACCAGCATATGCGGAGTTTAAGATCTTTTACGCGCGCAACGACCCTCCTCCCCAGCATCTACCACCAAAGGGTTATGAGTTGGCGTCACATTTTTAACGCCTTGAGGCCATTGGGCTGGAACTCTGTTTAGCAAGTGTGACTAGGTTTTTTCATCGGGATATGCCATTAGCTGCATCAGTACGCCTCAGATATAGTATTATTATTATTATTATTATTATTATTATTATTATTATTATAGGACACCGCGATAGCCCAGTGGTCAAGTTCTACCATCTGGGCCCTGTCGCCAGTTCGATTCCCGTCGGTGCCACCAGTATTTTCATTGAACATACCGGTCTATTTCTGGACCAGTATTTTCATTGAACATACCGGCCCGTCTGGAAGTGTTGGAACTGCCCTTGCGGGGGTGTCATTAGAGCTTATCGTCAATTCTTCGTACTCCCCTCACGGGTGAGACGATGGAGGCGCATGTGCAGAAATGCATCAGCCATTGACAGAGAAGCACTATTATTATTATTATTATTATTATTATTATTATTATTATTATTATTATTATTATTATTATTCCCGATGAAAAAACCTAGTCACACTTGCTAAACAGAGTTCCAGCCCAATGGCCTCAAGGCATTAAACTGTGACGCCAACTCATAACCCTTTGGTGGTAGATGCTGGGGAGGAGGGTCGTTGCGCGCGTAAAAGATCTTAAACTCCGCATATGCTGGTTGATAGCCCAGGACCCAGCAGACACCAGATTGTTATGGGTGGGGTTTCGAGGCAGCTCTAGCAACCGCGCTTGGTGTATGCACTTGCACATTCGGTGACGTCTTGCAAGAGGTTGCTGGGACTGCGGAATAACCTCGGCTTAGTGCAGTCTTGCCCTCAGGAGCTCCATCGGTGGCCCGATCATCAGGCGAGAGACTGACACGGGGGGGTGGAGGACCTCGAACAAGGGTATTGGAGGCTTATGTCCGTTGAGGATATGCCATTAGCTGCATCAGTACGCCTCAGATATAGTAAATAGTATTATTATTATTATTATTATTATTATTATTATTATTATTATCCCTGAAAGGTGTTGGGTATGGGGGGGGGTTGGGGGGAGGGGCAAAATGAAAATTCTGTACCCCCCCCCCCCCGCAATTTCCGCACCCCTATCCCTGTAAATCAGGGTCTGTGGGAACCAGGAGTTGGGCGCTCATATTTGCAGGGTGGCTAGCCCCTGACTCGATGTTGATGCTGGTATAATTTTTTGGAATTCACGCAAATATTTGCGTTAGGGGAGTGTCCTGAATGCCAAATTTTGGCCTTTTTTGCGACCCCCATCCCTATAAATCATGGTTTGTGGGAACCAGGAGGAGCTGGGAGCTCATATTGGCAGGGTGGCTAGCCCCAGACTCGATGTTGATGCTGATATATTTTTTTTGGAATTCACGCAAATATTTGCGTTAGGGAGTGTCCTGAATGCCAAATTTCTTTGTTTTTTAGCAGCACTTGCCGGTGCCTCCGGCAATTGAACGTACCCTGTCGACGGGGCAGGGGGGGTCCGGGGGGGGCCCTCCCCCGGGAAACCAAGCCCGGCGATTGTACGTACCTGTTTTGGTCGCGGGTGGCACCCACACCAGAAAATTGAGGTCGTGTGCCACCAGGCGCCCTCCGGCAATTGAACGTACCCTGTCGACGGGGCCGGGGGGGTCCGGGGGGCCCTCCCCCCGGGAACCCCAGCCCGGCGATTGTACATACCCTTTTTGGTCGCGGGTGGCACCCAAACCAGAAAATTGAGGTCTTGTGCCACCAGGCGCCGTTTGCGCACACCAGAGGGAGTTAGCGGCTCATATTTGGTGTATCTGACACTTCTTGATGAGCTCTCTTCGAAAATATAAAAAATTGTGGCACCAGGTGCCGGGAAATTGAGGTGTTTGCGCACCAGGCACCGTTAGCGCACACCTGAGAGAGTTTGAGGTTATGTTTGGTGTACCCGACAGAGAGTTTGAGGTTATGTTTGGTGTACCCGACACCTCTCGGTGCGCTCTGTTCGGAGATAAAAAAGTTTTGGTGGCGGCTGGCACAAAAACCAGAGATTTTAGGTTTTTGTGCCACCAGAGCTTACACTTGCATTCTTCTGGTACCTCCGGCCATTGAACGCACCCTGTCGACGGTAAAGGGGGGGTCCGGGGGGCTCTCCCCCGGGGAACCCAGCCCGAGGGGGGGGGGGGGGGGGGGCGGAGCGCACCACAAACCATCATGTCAGGTGTTGGCGCAGCCCCTAGTTTATTATTATCCCTGAAAGGTGTTGGTGAAAGGTGTGGGGGGTTTGGGGGGAGGGGGAAAATGAAAATTGTGTACCCCCCACACCCACCATTTCGGCACCCCTGTCGGAATAAATCATGGTTTGTCGGCACGAGGAGGAGTTCGGAGCTCATATTTTTAGGGCGGTTAGCCCCAGACTCGATTTTGGTGCTGGTATGATTTTTTTGGAATTCACGCAAATATTTGCGTTAGGGGAGTGTCCTGAATGCTAAAATTCCTTTATTTTTGGCCTTTTTTGCACCCCCCCCCCCCCATCCCTATAAATCACGGTTTGTGGGAACGAGGAGTTGGGAGCTCATATTTTCAGGGTGGTTAGCCCCAGACTCGATCTTGATGCTGATATAGAATTCACGCAAACATTTGCGTTAGGGGAGTGTCCTGAATGCCAAATTTCCTTGTTTTTTTGCCCTATTTTTGCATCCCCCATCCCTATAAATCATGGTTTGTGGGAACCAGGAGGAGTTGGGAGCTCATATTGGCAGGGTGGTTAGCCCCAGCCTCGATCTTGATGCTGGTATAATGTTTTTGGAATTCACGCAAATATTTGCGTGAGGGGAGTGTCCTGAATGCCAAATTTCCTTGTTTTTTGGCAGTACTTGCCGGTGCCTCCGGCAATTGAACGTACCCTGTCGACGGGGCAGGGGGGGTCCGGGGGGCCCTCCCCCCGGGAACCCCAGCCCGGCAATGGTACGTACCCGTTCTGGTCGCGGGTGGCGCCCACACCTGAAAATTGAGGTTTTTTGCCACCAGGCGCCATTTGCGGCACCTCCGGCAATTCAACGTACCCTGTCGAAAGGAAAAGGGGGTCCGGGGGAGCCCTGCGATTGTGCGTACCCGTTCTGGTCGCGGGTGGCACCCACACCTGAAAATTGAGGTTTTTTTGCCACCAGGCGCCCTTTGCGGCACCTCCGGCAATTCAACGTACCCTGCCGAAGGGAAAGGGGGGGTCCGGGGGAGCCCTGTATGTACCCGTTCTGGTCGCGGGTGGCACCCACACCTGAAAATTGAGGTCTTTTGCCACCAGCCGCCCTTTGCGGCACCTCCGGCAATTCAACGTACCCTGTCGAAGGGAAAGGGGGCGGGAGGGGGGGGGGGGGGGGGGCCTCCAAAAAGTGATAAGAAGTGGGGCTGGCGGAGTTTGGTGCGTTCGCGCACCGGTAAACCATCCTTTCAGGTGTTGGCGCAGCCTTTAGTTATTATTATTATTATTATTATTATTATTATTATTATTATTATTATTATTATTATTATTATTATTATTATTATTATTATTGGACACCGTGATAGCCCAGTGGTCAAGTTCTACCATCTGGGCCCTGTCGCCAGTTCGATTCCCGTCGGTGCCACCAGTATTTTCATTGAACATACCGGTCTATTTCTGGACCAGTATTTTCATTGAACATACCGGCCCGTCTGGAAGTGTTGGAACTGCCCTTGCGGGGGTGGCATTAGAGCTTATCGTCAATTCTTCGTACTCCCCTCACGGGTGAGACGATGGAGGCGCATGTGCAGAAATGCATCAGCCATTGACAGAGAAGCACTATTATTATTATTATTATTATTATTGTGGACACCGTGATAGCCCAGTGGTCAAGTTCTACCATCTGGGCCCTGTCGCCAGTTCGATTCCCGTCGGTGCCACCGGTATTTTCATTGAACATACCGGTCCGTCTGGAAGTGTTGGAACTGCCCTTGCGGGGGTGTCATTAGAGCCTATCGTCAATTCTTCGTACTCCCCTCACGGGTGAGACGATGGAGGCGCATGTGCAGATTTGCATCAGCCATTGACAGAGAAGCACTATTATTATTATTATTATTATTATTATTATTATTATTATTATTATTATTATTATTATTATTATTATTAAATCTGCTTTGGAGTGTTGACTGTGACATATTTGAGGGAAATCCCGATGAAAAAACCTAGTCACACTTGCTAAACAGAGTTCCAGCCCAAGGGCCTCAAGGCGTTAAACTGTGACGCCAACTCACAACCCTTTGGTGGTAGATGCTGGGGAGGAGGGTCGTTGCGCGCGTAAAAGATCTTAAACTCCGCATATGCTGGTTGATAGCCCAGGACCCAGCAGACACCAGATTGTTATGGGTGGGGTTTCGAGGCAGCTCTAGCAACCGCGCTTGGTGTATGCACTTGCACATTCGGTGACGTCTTGCAAGAGGTTGCTGGGACTGCGGAATAACCTCGGCTTAGTGCAGTCTTGCCCTCAGGAGCTCCATCGGTGGCCCCGATCATCAGGCGAGAGACTGACACGGGGGGGTGGAGGACCTCGAACAAGGGTATTGGAGGCTTATGTCCGTTGAGGATATGCCATTAGCTGCATCAGTACGCCTCAGATATAGTATTATTATTATTATTATTATTATTATTATTATTTGGACACCGTGATAGCCCAGTGGTCAAGTTCTACCATCTGGGCCCTGTCGCCAGTTCGATTCCCGTCGGTGCCACCAGTATTTTCATTGAACATACCGGTCCGTCTGGACCAGTATTTTCATTGAACATACCGGTCCGTCTGGAAGTGTTGGAACTGCCCTTGCGGGGGTGTCATTATAGCCTATCGTCAATTCTTCGTACTCCCCTCACGGGTGAGACGATGGAGGCGCATGTGCAGAAATGCATCAGCCATTGACAGAGAAGCACTATTATTATTATTATTATTATTATTATTATTATTATTATTATTATTATTATTATTATTATTACTATTATTATTATTATTATCATTATTATTATTATTATTATCCTGAAAGGTGTTGGAGTAGGGGGGGGGGGGAATGGAAATGGAAATTGTACCCCCAACCCCCCCCCCCCCCCCCCGGTCCACCCCAAGCATTTCCGCACCCCTATCCCTATAAATCATGGTTTGTGGGAGCCCTTGCGGGGGTGTCATTAGAGCTTATCGTCAATTCTTCGTACTCCCCTCACGGGTGAGACGATGGAGGCGCATGTGCAGAAATGCATCAGCCATTGACAGAGAAGCACTATTATTATTATTATTATTATTATTATTATTATTATTATTATTATTATTATTATTATTATTTATTATTATTATTATTATTTGGACACCGTGATAGCCCAGTGGTCAAGTTCTACCATCTGAGCCCTGTC